>WYDF02316281.1:0-14685 GCA_009867245.2 Adranes taylori
TTGGATGGTCGAAGGAGGAAAGGGAGGAAGCAAGGAATTGGAGGGTGTGTTTAGGGCAGAGTGGCAAAGAGAAGAAACTAATGGAAAAAATAGCGGAGAAGATAGAAGGGAGAGAAAAGAAGTAAAAGTAATCAGCATATCAGGTCATTTCATCCTTGGATGATTAGTAGGGGGAGTTGAGGAATGAAGTTAATTTAATTATAGGTTTAGATTATGTATTATTTTGTATTTTGAATTCCTATGTATAGATTGTTTATGCCAGATAAAGGTTTATTTATTTATTTATTATTTATTTATTTATTTAATTGTTTTATGCATGTGCAGTTACATTGTTCTATCTCTTTCTGTTTCTTTCAATATTTTTAATATTTTTAGCCTAAAAATGATTGAAAAAAATATACATAATAAAAAATTGAGGTTCGAATAATCGGTGATCCGGATTATTCGAATCGACGTTAGGAAAATCGACATCCTACTGTAATTGAAAATGTATGTAAACTAAATTGAATAGTAAAAATAGATCGCTTAAAACTCTTGAGGTGTTTTATTACAGTTTATTTATTTAATTAAATTATGAGCCATACTTATTTTATTAAAGCCATTTCTTTGGTTTTAATCAGTTAAAAAAAACCATAATTCTTGTATAATTAAATGTATAGTATTATACTGATATTCCATAACCCCTCATAGTAATTTACAAAATTTAGCTACATCTTAACTTAATTTTTATTACTTTGATTCCGGTAGGGTTAGATGAATTTTAACTAGACATAGAATTTAATGACCAATTAGGGTTGATCCTACCCCTCGTGGCGATATATTTTGGATGTATTGAAGAAAACAAGTACTCCCAAACATACAGGCAATAGTCTCTAGCTACCTACAGGATAGATCGCATACTGAAAGTGGAGATACGAAAAAGTTGTCAATAACTTGCGGCGTCCCCCAAGGTTCCGTATTGGGTCATACCCTATTGGAACCTATGCATGATGGGTTACTTAAAGCAAAGTATCCAAATGACATACTCATGGCATCAATATATCCCTAGTAGGAAATGCAAAGAAACTGTCGCAACCGTTACAAAGTCGCTAACATTAGCAAAACTAGCATTAACCCCAAGTAAGACCGAGGCAATTATGCACACGGTGAGAAAGAAATAGAGAACCCGTGTTACGTATAGGAGGACACATAGTACATTTTAACATTACCTTCAAGTATCTAGGCGTGACGCTCGACAGAAACATTTCATTCATTCATGAAAATGGCTACCATAATAAAACAATGGGCAAAATAAACAACTTGATTAATGCCAAGGATTGGTAGTCCAAAAATGGAAAGAAAAACGCTTTTTTGTAGTACGAGGAATTCAATAACCTTATATGTTACGTCAATTTAGGTAAAAGCAACGGAAAACAGAATATCCATAAACCATTGAATCAAGCTGAATGTTTCTTTTTGGCGTTACAATATTAAGCCTGACTACAGCACATAATTACCATGTTTTCCTTGTGCGAGTCGTTTCCTTTTCCGCGAATTCAATGACTGTTCTGAGCCCGTTCACTGTAAACAGACCGCCAATGCATGAGAGCCAATTCAAAACCCAAATGGGATCTCCTTAATATGCATGCCACCCTTAATTTTGACATTTTCTTTAAGTTTTCGTACCAACATCCTTTTCAAGAGTTTAGCCGCCATCGACAAGCAAATTGTCCTCTATGTTCTAGGATCGTCTAGCGGCTTGCCACCTTTCGGAATAAGACAGAATCTTTCCAAATACGCGGAAAATCTCTATCTGTATGGCATTTATTGCCTCTTAGCAGCGCGTTCGCGTTATGGTTTACTATTATTTTCAGCAGTACCCTAGGAATTTCATCCGAACTTGGATTTTTTTTTCTCCACCACTGTGTTTAATTCATCTAGTGTAAACAAGGGAATGGGAGTACCATTTCTTGATCTAGTAAGTCTCTCTTCCTGTTTTAGCTTTGTATAGGTTGGAAAAGCAAATCAAGTGCCGATCTAATGCCTTATTTAGGGTGGGCTTCTTGACCTATTTGCTTTCCTAGCTTTTTCATAACAATCTTGTATGGCATGCTCCATACATTTTCGTCTACAGTTTATATTAGCTCCTTCCAAACTTTGGTTTCATTTGGTCTGATTATTTTAACTAGAACTTGTTTTGGAACTTTTGCTTCATCAGCTTTTGATTATTCATCTCCATAAGGTACGACTAGTAACATAAAATCAAAATGTGGATATGTATATAATTTTAAGCTTATTTATAAAACTACTTATATTTACATTATAAAAATAACAGTTGTCAACGTCAGAAAGAGGACATAAACACATCCCCTTCATTTTTGTGAACAGTTAAGAGATGTTGAGAAATACTTGTAACCAATTTCTTGCAAAATATACCAAAATACTTCTACTTGAAAAATTACTTAATTCAGGAAAACGAATTTTTCTAATTTTTCAAATTCTTCTTACCAAATTTATTTGAAGGATCACTTAATTCAAGTTCAATGGAAAACAAATTTTTGCTTTCAAGTATTTTTTATAAATGTATCAAAACAGATGTTCTCGGGTATTATAGATTTAACGTTAGAAGTCCATACAATGTAGGTTCCAAATTAAATTCCCATTCCTTTAGATGTGCCTTTACAACTACGTCTAAGCTGCGAAATCCTTCCTTATCTATTTTATTAAAATATTCCACATGGTTAAGAATGTTTTCTCATAACCAGCTAATAATCACTGATTTGAACCTGCCTGATGCTTCCATCTTCTGCTACATAAAATTTGAGTGTGTTTAGATCATGCGATCTACTCTTATCCAATAACCTTTCTATTCATTCAAATGTATCATTCAATTCAATTTGTTCATTCAATTTGGGTCTTCTATTTCTTTTCGTTGTCCTAAGTAATTTGTTGGCAAGCTTCCATAATGCAGCGCTTTCATCATTCCACCAACATCTTTATTGGTGGTTATGTTTGCCGCTTTTGCGTTTCATACAGGAGTCGCAAGTTGCTTTAATTCTTTAATTGCCTTTGTTAGATCTATTTTTCCGCTGATTCTACTAATTGATGGGCTTCGGTTTTAAATCTGAAAGCTTTTTTAAGTTTTCCGAAAGCTCATCCATGTCCAATTCCTCTAATTCTTTGTTAAATTCCCAATACTATTATTTTCTACATCTACTGTAAACGCGATATAATTATGATCACCCAAGAATTCAGCTGCTGACTCCACTCTCCAGGTACCAACTGTAGCAGCAATTACACTCAGCTCATTGTTATGTCTATCAGTGATGTTGCGTTTACACTTCTAAAAGTTGACATATTGTCAGTGTTTAGAATCATTAAATTAAGAGCAATAACAAAAACTGGATCAATATTATTGTAACGAAGCGAATTGTCATCGTTCCGGTTTAACTTTAACTTTTAACTTTATGAAACTTTGATACCTATAAATAATGTAAATAATTCAGGATGGCTAGATGCTGCAGAATGTTTAGTGGCTTAAGCAGGTTATTTGAGAAAAAGGCAGACGACTACTGACAGGTTTACAATAAATAAGTTTTACAATTAAAATGTAGAAATGATCATTGGTCGCAATTGAACCCTATGGTATTTAATTAAATCTTAAACAATTTGTTTGGCATAGTACATAGATTTATGCAACAAATAGTATGGGAGAACGGTATGATGCTCTTATCATTGTATGTGTAAATGAACCGATCTGATTAATAGGAAATTAACAATAGGTGAACGCTCACTTCGATTAACGTTAATCATGGCCGAAAGTAATTAGTAAAATATGGTTAGAGGTAATCGAGTGGACTACATTAGATGAATGCAATTTACCATATGAAGGGGAATAGTAGTATGAATAATCAATGTGATTTGAGTGGAATAGTGAGTTAGCCGAAAAAGTTTAGAAGCATCCACCGAGGCGAATTGAATATTGTGAATGACGAAAGTGAATTTTAAGAATAAAGTATGAATTAATTCAGATTAAATTATAATTAATTCTAAATACAATCATGATTAAATTAATAAGTTAAATATGGGGAAGTAGTACTCAGTATTTGATAATAAATTAGATAATTCTGTTGAGTATCAATTTTACGAATCAAGAAAATTAAATTATTAGGCAACAAGTTTTTTGATCGAGATGAAATAAAATAATTCTAAATGAAGTAATGAGGTCACTGTGCGCGAATCTAAAGTTAAGTATAAACTAAGTTTGTGATGGTACAACTGCGGGTAATGTAAGAACATTAATTTTATAATTTATTTGCGAACCAGTCATTAATTAGGGACATTCATTAAGAACGCCATTTTGATTATTTTATTGTTACGTAATATTTGAACATAAATTTGATTGCATGTTATGTATTTCTGGAATTATGGAATTTTTTGTTAAAGGTCAAATAACTCTATTTGATTTTATCAGCCTGAACTACAGAAGGTGATTTGTAATTGTTAAGGCTTGCACCTTACCATTAATTAATCTAGGGAAATTTATGATTAAGTCTGAATGGTACGCCCAACGTCAGGATTGTTACTGATTATAACTGTATAGAGTATGCTCCATAAAAATTGTAACTTTAATCAATCATAGAGAGATTCCAGTGAGTATTAGTCTGATTCCCTTTTTACCCTTTTTCCCTTTCTACCAATGTCACGTTGGGGAGTAACGGTTTCTCTTAAAAATAACGTCATATTATTACTATTCCTAACTCATTATTACTGTTCCTCACAAGAGTGTTCAAGATGATATAGAAAAAGCAATAACAACACATAAATGAATAAGACATTCAATAGTTCATTAATACCGTTAAATGGTAGATATCAATTCTGAAAAGTATGGAACAAAACAAAACATGACAACATTAAAAACTAACGTCCCAACAACACACACGTCACTAACGGACAACTAATCGTCGACTAATAAATTGATTTAATAACATAAATTAAATCCTGATATATATAGAAAAACTACAAACAAGATTTTTTAAAACACAACATACAAGAACAGCTATAATTTTGGATAAACTCTTTTGCGGCTAGTTTTATTTTTATATACTTTTAGCTAGGGCACATTGTAATTTTTATTACATTCTTAAATCTAATTTGTAAATCCGAAGTTGTAAGGAATTCAATTTAGTAAGTACATAGAAAATTCACGTTACGAAACTCAACAGCAATTCACATAAAATTTTTATCTTTAAGGAACTACAAATGAAAGCTGTTTTATATCTATCATTAAATATTATTGTTCTCCAAGAGTCCTTATTCAAAACTTTTATTTTTACTGTTATTTTGTTTTCAGTATTCCGCCATAAAAATAAATACAAGCAAAATGAATTGAATAAAACATTTTTTTTTTTAATAAATCGCGTATTAAACGCTTATTTTGTTACTTGCCAAAGAAGAATGGATAAAAAGAAAATACACGTTCCAAATAATACAGAATTTTTCAATGGAGTTTTTATTTTTTGGCATGGCAATTCAAGTGTACTCGTATTGCCTGCATTTTATTTATTTTACAATTAACAAAGGTCATATCAAGTTCAACATCGTATAGCAATTTCCATTACATGAGTTTATTTCAAAGAAATATTTGCGAGCGGAATTTTCTGATAAATTTACAAGATCCATTTACAAAGTTTACTGGTCAAATACACGTACAAATATTCAACAGTAAAAAGTATTTGATATTTAAACTGAAAATAATTATAGATGATTTGTTAGCAATAGTCGCATAATTTGAAACTTGTTACAAATGCTGATACAATTACGTACTAATCTCTATCTCTTCATTCTTATGGATACTTAATATGTACTTGTATTATTTGCACTTGTATTTGTATTTGAGAAGCAACACCTACATATGTTAAAGTCTAAAGAATCGTATGGTGTTCTGTAATGAACAAAACCTATTTTGATGTCATAATCTTAATTTTAGCACTTCAATATTTCGGCGAATGCAGTTAACAAAACCATGTGGCCAATTTTTTGTTTATTGTGAAAGCCGATAAAAATGCAAATTGATACAAGTACGTATTAAGTATTCAAATGATTATGCAAATAGGGGAAAGAGATTAGTACGTACTTGTATCAGGCATTGAATATTTTTAGATAAATAATGCTAACAAACTTTTTGTGAACGATATTAAGTGTATAGAAACTCCATTAATAGTCATTGATTATGTAAGTGATTTGGTTTTATGAAATCAATTTAGGAACAAAAATATATGAAGTTACGAAGTTTCCTTATATGATAAAAGTGATTTACTTGAAGAAAGATGGATGCCTATTTTCCAATATTTTCAGTGGCTACTATGCGTGTATAACAACCAACAAATTTCTAAAAGCATATCTAACAACCAACAAATTTCTAATATGTTGCATGACCGGAAGATTGTATCAAATCAGTTTCGATTCCTTTAAGCATAGTGGGACATAGAAATATGTGCTCAAACTTCGAAACTAACACACTCTAGTTACACTGATTTTACACGTCCAGGATTTCTCTAAACTACTGGACCGATTGAAATTTAGTTTTGGCAGGGACTCAACCTGGAATATTTCTAGTCATGTGGTTGTTTGTCTGTGGCAATATACAGGGGTCCATTTTTTGCTACTTGAAGAAATTCCAATGTTTACCCATTTAACCCACCCGGCGATAAACGGGATCGGATGAAGTTAATAATTTATTTCTTTACTATAATTATATTCGGTAATTCAGAATTAAATCAGGTTAACTTAACATATTAAATAATAAAACTTAATATGATTTTTATTTAATATATTCATAAAAAGACTAATCCGTATGCGATAGATTTTAATTCCAAATCTCAAATATTGCCAAGAAACATTAAACGATTCATTACTTGTAAATTATATCACAGAATGAAATTATGTCATATTAGTTAACAAGAATTAGTTCATGAGTTTAAAAATCTTTGAGATTGTCACAAAAATATCACATGACTAGTCAAATAAATATTAATATAAGTTAGCTCACATCTGAGCTACCGCCATTGCGAACACTGAACTACTTTATGTTAATTTCTACATTCAGGTGCCGTGGCACTGTAAAAAACTGTTTTTATTAAATTGCCTAATCCCTAGCATGGCTTTTCTTATGAAAGAGCGGCTCATAGCTGCCGGAGGCCGTGCTTAACCATACTTACCATGCATTAAATCGCGCCAACATGGACCCTTTCAACGGAGCGGGTACCTCGCGTTAATCCTACAATTTCTCGCCCCTTATATACAAAGCGGAGCTGTTAGTAACTGATGCCAGCTACACATGTTTACCTAATGTATTATACAAGAAATAATAAAATGTTATATCAGATACACACGTTTACATAAGGATTGTATTGTCTAACGTTTCATATACCTACTAAGATTGTATTTATACTCCTATTTATAACTAGAATATTTATAATAAATAACGTTGAAGTACTAAAACAATTCCTAGAATTTAACTCTGTTATTTAGGAGTATTTAAGGTACACAAAACATCTACAGTAGACCTAATAGAAATAAATATTTTTAATTTGATCGGCGTTATTCTCGGCGATGCTCTCCTCTACTATTATTTAGTGTTTGAAAATTGATGTAAAATAAATATTTGCATACACGTAGTGTTTACTATTTTCATATTATCTAACAGAAAACTGACTAAGGACGCCAAACTATTAAATGCAAATCGACCGTTACTCTAATCAACTTATGAGATATTTCATTCAATGCTAAGCTAATTGAACATTAAAATACTAAATATATTAAAAGGTTTATCTATTAAGGTGATGAAAATACGAAATAGTATATACAAACGCTTGTGACGTTAAGTACATGAGTGATAGGACGATGGACCCATTCACGAATTTATCTGCACTGGTAGTTACTACTCGTTCATGTTTAAACGAGTAGTAACTACCAGTGCAACTATCCCTGAAGGGAGTAGTAACCATCCCTTCACTTTTTCACGAAGCAATAGAGTAAGTTGCTTGCTGAATTGATATCAAACAATTTCAACATATATATTAATTATATTGGCTCATCAGATGTTTTAGGTCAGTACGAAGCTACATACAGATTTACAGAACATTAGGGTATCCTTCTCTATGTAGAGATTGTTCCAACTCTGTACTCTATTGGTTGGTGAAAAGGAGTATAGAACAGTTTTAACGTAATTAAAATATTTTTTTAATAAAAAACTTATTAGTTATATTTTGGATATACATATATATTTTTGTACATCTGGTTATATTTTGAGAATTATAGCCACATAATTTTGGATGCTATCGTGTTTCCTAATACATAATGAGAAAATATAATTAGTATATTAAATATATAATTAGTGGAGCTTTTTGTTTGACTTTATAGCAAGAACCAAGATAAATGTAATTTAAGATGATAAAGAAGACTTATAGTTATTTATAACATAATCGACCAATATTAATTATATATCCAATTAGTTGAGCAAGTATTTAGTTCCATAACCTTGTCGTACAAATAATTTTATTGGTCTGTTTTAATTAACTGTTATAATTTATTTGATATAAATAATATGATAATACGGTGACTTATAATAAACTTAATTCTTGTAAGATATTCCTGTTACTTCTTTTATAATTACAATAACATGTTGCTTTAATTAGAAATTTTAAAGATATCAAGTTATGTGTGTCAAATTTGATGAAAACATGCAATTTTATTTATACGATAATATATAATCATTTTCCTTTTTCTTTTACATAGATCATATCTACGATTTTAATAAAGATTAGAACATCGCTTCTAAACGATGAACAATAAAGTAAATGCTTAAATGTTGTAACTTTTGTATTTGAAGTTTATATTGGAAATGATATTATAACTTGTGCCTAAATTTTAGAAATTTTTAAAGAAGTATTTTATTAGTGGAACCAGTTCCTGCGTTTTTGTTGCAGCTCCGCTTGTTTTCAGCCAACTGTCCTTTAGTCATAGATTTTATGAAGCTTTAACGAGTTTGATCATGGTCTAATTTGGACGACGAAGAAGAATCATCTGTTTTTTTTTCTTCGCTTTTTGTGAGATTAGTATTCTGTTCTGGTGCTTGTTGGTTTTATTTGAGGTTGATCTCGTTCTCACGAAAACCATATATGATCTATATAACAATTTACTAGTTCGTATATACGTTATATAATAGATATACGAAATAATTATATACGAAATATAACAGGATGTAGTTCACGGCCGCAAGGTCTCTGTAAGTCGCCCCCGAAACTGGGGTCTACAAAAAAACAAAGTGGGAAGTACATTTGTTTTATGTAATAGTAGCTTCAGAACTTAAAAAAAATTTAAAAAACTTTAAGAAGCCTTTACGTCTGATGGACTATAATTTTTCTATAACATATTGCTCTTGCAATAAGACTAAATTTATTTATTTGATGATCTTTGATTTATATACTGGCGATATATATATATATATATATATATATATATATAAATGGATGTTTGCATCTCTGAAATTACTTGACTTCGTCACCGTTTGACTAATCATCATGAAACTTGGCACATATATGTATTTTTTCATTGAGAAAGCTTTTATGTTATCAACATTGTAGTAACTCGCCCTAGGTGACGGTGCAGTACATCAACTTCTACACCATTCAACCAATCGTCATGAAAATTTGTATACATAGGTATTTGAGTAGAAAAAATATTTTTATGCTATATACTTTGTTGTAAATCGTCACTAGATGGCGCTGCAGCACATGAACTTCTACACCGTTTAAACGATCTCCATGAAAATTTATATACTTAAGGTATTTGAGTACAGAGAATATTTTTATGCTATCCACTTTTAGTAACTCGCCACTACGTGTCGCTACGGCAATGACAGAGCCGGGCGCGGCATTCAGGCCATGGAACTGGGCGCGGTAAAGCCGCGGCAATTAGACATGTCGTTGGCCACGGCAATTAGACAGTATCGCTGACCATGGAAAAGCCGCGGCCATTAGCCCATGTGTCGCTGGCTGCGGCAATGCGGACTGTTGAGCTGTCGGCGCTGTAGGCAAATGTATGGACCAGGTTGGGAGCAAACCAACATTTGCCGGGTCCGCTAGTTTTATATATATATATAGGTGAATAGGAGTGCAATACAAAACAACAGATTTTGAATAGGCAAATGTATTTTTATCTTTCATATACCATATAGGTATATAAAAGATATAGGATTCATGTTTTGAAATTTTTTTCTATTTCACCTTAGTACGTCTCTTGTATTCACATTAATGCAAACCATACGTAATTCAAAGGCTGGTCATAAGGAACAATTTTTCGTATAAAAAGTTTTTTCTAAAAAGTTTCTTGCTCAAAAAAATAAAAGAAAGGTCGATTGTTCGGTGCTGTTTGTATGTACGTATGTACATACGTCTGCATGTTCAGGAATTTCTCCTTCCCTATGGGACCGATCTGGATGAAATTTGGTAGACAGGTGTAGACTATGAGCCCGCAGAATGGGTTTTTAATTTTTTTATAAATCCAATATGGCGGGCAAGAGCCATTTTGTTTTGTTCAGAAAATTTGTATTCAAACTAGGAGGCTCAAATTTTACACACATATATTACCTTGTATTATGCGTCCAATAAAAGTCCCATGTTGCCAACTTGTATAGGAAGCGGTGTTGTTATGTTTAAAGCTTAACAAACTTTTTGAAATATTGACAAAAGATAAAAGATAAAAGATAGGACATTCGATCCGAATAAACTTTATTACAGGTTACATAAAGACCCTTAGATTTTGTTTGAAACATTATATTCCAAAATCACAATTTAACATATATATAGGGTATTTGTTTTTTGCTAACTTTAGGGCCCATTTTCTCGAAAAGTTTCGCAAGAATTTTTTTTTAATTTCTTAAGACGAAATTTCCTTTAATACTTAACCGATTAAGAGAGTTTACAAAATCGCATGTCATAGCGCCGGAGTAATTTGACCTTGAAAAAAAGTGGAGTACTCTAAATATCTCGGTTCCTATGAAAGCTGGAAAAATGAAACTTGGGGAACTTGTGTAAGACCGGGAACCTTAATTTTGCCTGTGTGATCTGAATATACTTGACCGATTTTGAGCAATAAATTTTTTTTTCAAAAATTTTTTAGTGACACCCCGTACATTTTCTTATATTTTGGTAGCCCTTCTGATTTGCATTACAATGATACCACATGTGATGGTATAGCTCTTATCATTTCGAAGATATGACCCTTAATAACTTAAAGTTTTGCAACTTGTCGCCATGGCAACCGACATTCAACAATCATATTATATACATGTAAAACATACGTAATAGCTCATATATGGAAAGTTACAAGAAAAATTATTTTACGTTGTATGAGACATATAAAATGCTTTCGTAATTGAATAAATGTTGTTATCAGTGTCGGGTACACATTATAATTTTCGGAGGGGTCTCATATGAAATGAACCTGGCCGCGGCTAGCGACATGGTCCAATAGGCGCGTCTTTGTCGCGGCCAACGCTGTGGTCAAATTACTAGACAGTATTGTTTGCGAACAACCTTATCTTTCCTTTATGACCTATTATTAACTTCGGGGAATCCCGGGACGCCCACGACTCTACTGTGTGTAAATAGACCGAAGTCTATTATAGATCGTCCATGCATACGCACATAACGAGTTTCGGCGGCAGTTCCCTACAGTGTAGACCAAACTTTTTATATGAAATCAGAAATTTTTTGTTTCCGGCTTCGACGGCGGCAGTTTTTGTTGTTGCCGGCGGTAACTAAGAAGGGAGCATTTTTGTCGAATCAGAAGCAATCTTTCAGACAAATTTTAAAGAGCAATACCGCATAATATCCCTGCCAGCATTCTATGATTCTATGACAGGCGGCTCTCCAATCAGATTTTACGTGCCAACGGACGACGAGCTGCAATACCCCTTCTAACGCGCACAATAAGCAATCAATCGGACGATGGCGGCAGTTTTTGCGTGGAAAGCTTTCAAAACGGCGTTCTATTCTCACAAACGATAGACAAAATTGATTAGATGACGGTAACGCCCTCAAAGTTCATTAAACTCATTAAAAGTTGTTTGTCGAAAGTACAATGGCATTAAACTCTCGTCCAGACAAGGTTACGCAAACTTGAATAAACTTATTAAGAGTTGTAGGTTCCAAAATCGGAGGTCTTAATAATTCCACTCTAGGCGGGGCGATGAACGCAAGTTCAACAACCTTACTACGAGTTGTTTATTTCAAGTCTTACATCACCAAAAGCGAAACTCTATAATAAAAAAATAACGGGCGAAGATCGATGCGTCAGAAAAGAGAACGAAACATATCTCACTCTCTTGATATGTACCATTTTTTGCTCGCAATCTGCATTTGATAAACACACACACAAAAAATGTGAAAAATATCTGCCTAGAGCAAAATAGTAGCAAAAGGAGTATTTCAATATTCTTGAATGTAGTGTATAGTGGTTAAGCAGTTCTGCCACATTCTCTATCTCCTTCACATATAGAGTCCTTTTTTCTTTATAAATGTAATTGTGAGAAAAGTCATTTACGATCTATACTCCCATTATTTCAATCGCCCATTATTGTCATCATCTTTATTTTATTCTTCCTAGCCGATGATACACAGGACACGTGTTCATTAGTGATATTAGTAGATAGATATTGTCACGTATACTTTGTTACAAAGGGATAGTATGAACCCTAATTGGTTTGTCAATTCTATTTCTATCCAGGTAAATAAATTCATCCAACCCAACCGGAATTAAATTAATGTTAAGTTGGGTCGTAACAAGAATTAATTAATTATTATTAGGGGTAATAAACTCAATATCACCGTGCACCTAATCACAAAGAATCTATGGGAGCCTTTAACTTCTTAAATCCTTTTTAAACCTTTCAAAATAAATTAATATCTACTTACATAGGAATTACAGACATTTTTAAACGATGCCAGAAAAATCGCGTATTTAAGTTGTAACAAAATGGTAAATAAATCGCGTACCAAAACTAATCGAAACACGAAGACTTAGTGAAAAATCAGAGCATAATAAGCCGAGAGCAGTGGTAAGCACTCCTACAAAGTAGCTGGGGTGACTAAAACTCGGTCTATCCCTTTCCTGATTAGTGAAATTCATTTAAAATATTTTCTAATGTGCTCTCCCCCATAACTAATCGAGTCCATGTTATTAACTAAAACTCGCTAACCTACTTTTACTAATAGAATTTCTCGTGTACTCTCTAATAATTGGTTGAGTCCAAGATATTTACCGTTTTATCCTGACTACTTCTTACAATGGCAGAATTACTTCCTCACCCCCGCTAATAAAAACTAATTGCTCTGAGTGATTTATATGTAACATTTCAGAATATATTATGACACTGTTTAAAGAAACTGAATATGCTAATCATTTCTTTTCGCATGAATATGTAACTAAAAAGTTGAAAAAAAGTGATTTATTTAACAACTTTAATTTGTTAAATAAATTACCCTACAATTTCTGTAGCTCTCAATGCAGAACTCTCTACTAATCTACCTCCCCGATGCTGAGTAACATTCCATACCTAATAAGGTGTTATGTCTGCAATTAACGTTGGCGAGTCTAATGTCTAACTACGTGGGGGCAATAGGTCGACCACGTTATTAGTCACACCTAATCTATTCACATTATCCAATTCTTAATTAACGTGATGAATTCAGTAGAGTTTACTCTATTTAATCCTTGCTTGACTTGCACTAAACCTCGCCCATTACGAAACTCATTTTGTACCCTAATTAGTATCGTGAAGATTTAATAATTCACATCAATAAAATCAATAATCGAAATACAGGTATGTTCGATTTAAAATACACTAAAGGAAATGCTGCTGCAACTCTTCAATAAAAATTCTATTCTGGAACGTTAAAGTCATATACTAACAGTGAAGTCAGATTAATACAACACTATAACTAACAATCTAGTCAATCTAGTTCCGTGTTCCCATATTCTCGTGTTCCCATATTCCTATATTCCCGTGATCCCATATTCCCGTGTTCTCATATTCCCATGATCCCATATTCCCGTGATCCCAAATTCCTGTGTTCCCATATTCCCGTGTTCCCATATTCCCGTGTTCCAATATTCCCTTGTTCCCATATTCCCGTGTTCCCAAATTCTCGTGTTTCCATATTCCCGTGTTACCATATTTCCATATTCCCGCGTTCCCATATTCCCGTGTACCCATATTCCCGTGTTCTCATATTCCCGTATTCCCATATTCCCGTGTTGCCATATTCCCGTGTTGCCAAATTCCCGTAGTCCCGTGTTCCCATATTCCCGTGTTCCCATATTTCCGTGTTCCCGATTTAAGTATCTAAAACACTCACCTATTCGAACGCTACGTCGTGCAAAATTTTCAAAAATATATGTTCCCGAATTTCCCTGTTCCCGTATTCCCGATCTACACCAAACATAGGATTACCCGCTATACTATGATAAACGTTTCCTGAAAATTTGATCGCAATCGGGTAAGTGGTTTAGAAGCCCATCGGTAATATACATATATACATACAAACATACATACAAATTATAGAGTGTTAAAAATATTTCTTATCAATCCGTAAGGAAACATTTCAAACATACATTGATTTTTATATATATCCCGTGCAA
>WYDF02316292.1:0-14685 GCA_009867245.2 Adranes taylori
TACAATTAAATGAAAAATAATTGTGCAAAGATGTAATAAGTGATACTGAATATATTCAGTGTAGCATCTGTTCAAAATGCTTCGACGATAGCTGTTTTAAAGCAGAAGATAAATACGGAGTAATATCTCGTTTTCGCTGTGAGAAGCAAGGTGTACAGAAAACGATGCTTCAGCTTCTAGTAGCTATAAAACATGAACTCAGGCAAGTAAAACAAATTGTTTATGAACAGAATCGTAAAATTCGAAAGATGAAATATTTAAACCACTAACAGAAGAGATAAATGTGCTTAAACAAAATATCAGTGAACAGTTTTTGACAACGGTCGTCAAAAAATAAAATAAGAAATCAGTAAAACCTCATTTAGTGGGACAAGCGAAGAAACGGATTTGCAAGTAGCCAATATTACTCAAAGGCCAATATTAGGCAAACAACCTAGGCAAGTGGTTTTGGCAAACAAACCACTACCACATTATCAACAATAAATATAACTTCTGAATTTGCGAACAAATTGAATCTCAACTTTGCTATAATTGAAAATGCAGATTGTATTAACACAAACGTTTACACCCGCCAAATACCCTTTGTTAACGCTTCAATATATTTCAATCCTGTTACCGACAACGAATTATTGACGATAGTAAATAAGTTGCCTAACAAGCATAGATCGGGATGTGATGAGGTACCTATTTTTTTAGTAAAACAAATCTTAGCAAAGTATCGAAAAAGCTTTCTTAATAATATTATCAACGCATGACTTGGTAAATATCCCAGCCATCTGAAGCACGCAGTAATCGCACCAACATGGATATATTCAAGGGAGAGACATAGAAACTGCTCTTTATGATTACATACAAACAGATTATCGCGCTCTGAATTCAGGAATGTTTACTTGTGGAATTCTTTTAGACATCACACGAGCTTTTGATTGTATTGATCACTCAATACTTATTTCAAATATATACCAGTACAGTATAAGAGGAGTACTGTTAGAGTGGATCAAAAGTTATTTATCGCACAGGACACAGTGCGTGAAAGTTAGGGATCCACTAACATCTGAGTTGATTGAGTAGAGGAGATAAATGTTTCCTTAGGAGTTCCTCAGGGTAGTATTTTAGGCCCCTTGCTTTTTATAATTTTCATGAATGATATGTTCACAGTTAATGAACACAACAGTTCCATTATAAACTATACCGATGACACAAATATACTCATTTTTGAGAATAGCTTCAATAATGTTCACTTGAAAGGCACATCATTATTGAACTCACTAACTGGTTTGACGCAAATAAACTTATGCTCAACAAAAACTACATGTATGCATTTTAAATCAAGTCATGCTCGAGAAGATCCCAGGGGCATAATTTTGAATAATGTATATTACAAATTTTCAAACAACACTAAGTTACTAGGCCTAACAATAGATGAATCATTAAGCTTTAAGTGCCACGTAGATTCCTTAAATCAAAGAATCAATAAATATTATTATAGTGTAAGAGTACTGATAAGGAATACAAACAAACATGTTGCAAATTTATTTTATTTTTCAAATATTTATAGTCTACTTAGATATGGCGTAATATTTTGGGGCCTAAGTTCTGATAGCAAAATAATATTTATTATACAAAAAAGAGCACTACGTAATTGAAATAAATCATGTCGTGGCGTGTTCGGTGCCAATAATATGTTAACCTTAAGTGCTATATATGTATATGAATGAATGAAATTTTTTTGGAAAAACAGAAATAAGTTCGATGAAACATAGGTTAAAGGCATATGAAAGAAAATCCGCTTACATGTGCCTCAAAATATTTAACAGTTTACCAAAATCTATTCAAGAAATAACTTGTTATAACACAATGAAGAAAGAAATATTTAACATGTTATGTTAATTGTTAAGATAAATGTTCAAAATTTAAGTGAATACCGATCATCTAAATATTTAGATTATATCATTATTCCCAGAGAATACAAAATACAAAGTTATTGCATTACACTATTATTCACTAAACCAAGTTATTATTCTAGCACAACTTTTTATTATAGAAATATTATTTAAAGTACGTTTGACGCTACTTTTTGTTATTGTATATTTACTTTCGGTATTTATGTGTATGTGTGTACGTATATATTTGACGCTATTTACTGTATTTTAAAATTCAGTAAAATAAAGACGCTTTATTATTATAAAATAAAGGCGCCAGATCATTTCAAATTCAATACAAATACGATCTAACAACGGAGACATTTTTTTGAAATAGATAACGGCAACAAGAAGAACATCTTCAGACGATGTGTGCATTTGGCTAACATTCGTCATCCGCGCTCATTTGCATAGCGATTGGGAGGTAAACATTGTTATACGTAATGTTCCCATCAATTCTCAGTGAACTAGCACGAATCATAGGAACGCATATATTCGTATATATGCATTTGACAAATGTGTGTAGTTGATGTGTATTCGTCGAATACACATATCGTCTGGGACTAACACCTAAGTATGCTAGCCATTCAAACAAAAAGAAAGATGATGTAATTTTTTGTTAAGTAAAAAATGATCCCTGAAGCTTACGCAATGACTTCATTGCTGGTTTGCCTTCAATATCTACTACAAGCGATTTAACCGATCAGTACGAATCAGATTAAAACTGAATTTTTTTATGTATGTTTATCGTATGTAATTTGGAATTTTATTTGTTTAAATAAATTACTTTAAGTTCAATTATTTATATAGTACAAATGAAACAAATTTGGTACGTAGTATATTGTTGTATCAAATATGTGTTAAGTGATAACGTCTTTTCATTAAGTGCAGTTCTTTCGATACTGTTTAAATTTTATTTTAATTATTCTAATTGCAATTTAGACGTAATAGGTTAAAAATTGCCAAAAGTATTTATAATATTCAAACATATTTGCTGTAATTTATAGAAACTTTAAAAATAAATTTTGCTAATTCAGAAAATAACACATTTTGCACGTATGACCTGTGTGCATTAAATCATTTTGATTTTGTTTTAATTAGCAGCCTGGACGAAATGCCAGGCCTATCACAAGAGACAGGTCAAAATCTTGTAGCAAAGAAGATGTGCGTAAAATGGATGAATCTAATAACACTGCTTCAAGTTCCAATACCGACTTCAATTCGACAAAGTTCCAGCAACAAAATAAAGATATTCCGCAAAAGCGTTTCAGTCAAACACAGTCACGATCAATTTCAACCGAATCATCGCGAGAAACGCTTACTGAAGATACACAAACTGAAACTAGACCTACCCCTATTCCAAAAACGCCAAATCTCAGTTTTATAGCTAAAAATTCGGATAAAATTGACGCCAAATCAGTAAGTCTTTTTACCACATAATTTCACATTCTTTTAATTCATCTTTTTCAGTACGAAATAATAAGTTTTTGTTTATTAATCTGTTTATTTTGAAGAGAAGAGTTTACACTTTTAAATACAACAAAACTTTAATTCCATAATTAAAATTAAATTAAATTTCTTATCTAATTGTTTATTTATTTGTTCTTTTCTGCACTTCTAAAATCCAACTTATGCCTTCTCCGTTTTCTCCTAGTACATGTATACATTGGTCCTCTTATGTCTTGTGTCCCAAAACAGTTAATTATCAAGTGTGCAATTGGCTCTTCTTGTAATCCACACGTACTACATCGTTTGTCTTCATATGTTCCGCACGTTTTGTTCCCTCTTTCTTCACATCCACAATGTAGTCTGGCTTTAATACTTTGACATTAAAGCCTTTATATCCTTTATTTTCTAGATATCTTGGCACTGTCTTCTATTGCATTTTTTTTCTATATATTTAAAAATTTTGCAACTTTTTCCAGGTTTCTAGCTTTTCTTTGTCCCGCAATACTGTCACTATTTGTTCTGTGTTTCTTTCTCGTTTCACTAGTTGTAGTTTTTGGAACACTTTCCTGCTATTTATGCCCCAAGTAGTCATTTTATTTGTTCTAGTTATATATTTCCTTTTGGTATGTGTCTCCCCGATTTGGTTTACTTTATCCTCATACGTTGGCGCTTTTTTTTTCATTTCAAACTACATACTGGTTCTGTTCGTCTGCTACATAGTTATATAATTTGATGTCTTGTCTAATTTTAATACCCATTTTATATACTTTTGTTGCAATTTTTCTATATGTTCGTATTTCTTCCATCCACAAATCTCCGCACCGTACAATATTGTATTGTTGAAATTGTGACATGGGATTGAGTGACCTTCAACGAGATAAATTAGTCCTTTTTAAAACACAGTCAACTTAACCTGGAATGGTAGAGAAATAATGATTTAGTTAGGAGCGTGATTTAAAGTAATATACAATTTATTGGTGTCTAATTAGTTCACAAAATAATAAAAGTATACAATGATCTATTTTTTTTTACTATTAAAAGTATTACGGTCCATCAAATAATAAAACACTAAAGTAACAAAAGTAAAACAATCTATTCATGCATCCAATTGATTTAAAATTTAATTTAAATAAAATAAATTTAAATAGGTTCACTACTGACCAGGAAGTAATAAAACACACCAATATTCTAAAGTAATCTATCCATAATAAAATAATTTGCTTTTGATAAATTCTCCAATTTCAAATAAATAAAATAAACATCAAACCCTATTAAATAGGGCATTAGTAAATAGACTTTGATAACCTAAACCCATAACAGGACATACTGATCAACAAGAGCTTACAACATTTAAATAAGATTATGAGTCCAGTTTTGTCCGCTAAGCGCTAGTTTATTCAACATCTTTGTTTCTGATTTGGAAGAGGTGTTCAAGAGGGGGCAAGATGGCGGTGTGAATATAGGTGGTAAAAGAATATGGTCACTGAACTACGCGGATGACATAGCGTGTATAACTAGCAGTAGGGAGGAAATAAAAGAGTTAATGGGAAGGGTGAATAGATATATGGAGAAGAGGGATATGAAAATGAATGTGAGCAAAACAAAAATAATGGTATGCAAGAGAGGGGGTAGAGAAAATATAAAGGATGAATTTGAATCAAATGGACCAAAAATTGAAAATGTTAAATATAAATATTTGGGATATATGTTGAGTAATGGTGGGAGTGTGAGTGGACATGTGAGTATGATAAAAAAGCGGGGCTGGCTGCGAAGAGATTAGTGAATGTATGGAAAGAAAAGTTCGGTGATTCTGTCAAAATAAAAATGTTATTATTAAAGGTGTGTTTAAGGAGTATATTGACGTATGGGGCAGAGGTATAGGCGGTGAAAGAGAGAATGGAGCTGAAATATTTGAAGAGAATATTGGGATTAGACAGATGTACACCGTCGGATATTACTACAGGAATTCAACGAACACAAGACTAGTCTTCAACGAACACTAGTCAAATACGAATCGAAAGTTATGATGGGAGAATAAGGGAGACTAGTGAAGAGATTATATATAGCGATATTAAGAAACGCAAAAATGGAGAGGTCATGAAAAGTTGGGTGCAGAATCGTAAAGAGATGCATGAGAGGTGTGAATGGTCGATGAATGAATGGTATAATAGGGCGAATGAATATAGGATGTGCGAGAGGACGTTGTAGTGAATGTTGATGGATGCAGAAGCGCAAGAAAGAAGTGTGAGGATGAAGGAATGCATATATAATAGAAAGTACGATGAGTTAAAAGTGATTGGGGGCATGTCCTTGCTGGAAGGAATTAGTATGAAGGAGAAAAGGATTGCAAGATGAAGAAAGATGATGCAAGATGTGGAAATGAAGAAAGGGTGAATAGATATTGGATGAGTGTTGATGAAAGGAATATAAATTGTGCAATGAGAAGGTAGACGAATGAGATCACAGAATAAAAGAATGTGAGGAAAAAAGGTGAATGTAGTTCAAAAGAAAGAGGCGCAGAATTGGAGAAGATGCATGAATCAAAGAGGAATGGGAAGGAAGTTAATGGAAAAATCATGGGAGAAATCCATAGAAGAAAGAGGGAGTTCACCTCTCTTGCTCGACAAATGTAGAGCAAGAGGGGTGAACATTGCGGAAAGGGAAGGGGTAAATAGGAAAACGAAAGGGGTAGAAAGAAAAGGGAGAAAGAAGAACACAAAGAAAAAAGGAATAAATAGGGAAAAGAACTATGTATGGAAGGGAAGAGGACAGAGAAGGATTACAACATAGAGGGAAGAAAGGGACGGTGAATGATTAGACGGTAGAGCGGAGAATGTAATGTAGAGTTCAATTTCAGTTTAGTATCAAGTTAGAACTTTAGATTGAGAATTTTATATTGGATTATTTTGTTTAAAAATGGAAATGTATATAATTTAGATTGCTGTGTATCAGGGTTTTTTTTATGCCAAGTAAATGTTTTTGTTGTATTGCACGAAATAATTAGCTTTACATTTGATGACAATTAGTTACACTGAATGTAATTAGTTTCTCAGAATAAAATCGTAACTTAAGGAGTTTGAATTTTTCAAATCAATTTATTTATAATAAAAAAAATCGCCGCTCATATCTATACTGAAGACATTTCAAACGCGCGACAAAATGATAAGATTATAAACGCGAATACTTTACTAACCAAATCAAGTTTTAAGAGCTGGTAAAATACTGGTCCCCTTTCGCACAGCGTTTTCGTTTATATATTTTCAGGTCAGCTGATCGAGCCATGTTTCGTGCCAAGTTCGGCAGAAGTTTGTTGTATCTCATTTCTACTTATTAGAAAGCATGTAACTTAATTTTTTTTCATTACCTTTTTCTAACTTTAACGGACGAAAAACGCCTAACCTCAACGTTCGCGGGTTTACGTCAGGGTCCGTTCTTGTTCGCATAAAGCGACTTTTTCTCTTCTCGTTTTCTGCATCGCGGCTGTTTACCCTTCATTTAGAAAGTAACACCTAGCGGAAAGTAACACCTTACTTCCAACACCGCGAAGCATTCACTGGATCTTGTCTATTTTTACGTAAAAGTATAGAATGAATCATTACACTATATTCTTTTCATAATGGAATTATATGACATACATAATGCTATATAGCACTAATTGTTTATATAATTTATTTATTTTAATGATTTCCCATCATTTAGACATTATTCTCTATGCTTGTTTAAAACATCTAAAGTCTCTACACTAAAACTCAAGGAATTGAATACGTCTAATATCTTTTGGTGTTACATGCTCCTCCCCTCCGAGGACTTTCGACCCTGAAAGTAAAATATTTTAACTACTAATTAAAATAAAGCGAATTGTAATTATAGTTCAATGTACAATGCCTAAATTACGTTGAAAACTTTACTATATTTGACTAGAGTAACTCGCAACACCTCAAGTTTAACTTGATATGCAAAAATTTACAACTTATAATTATCAGATAAAAGTATCTTAAATAGTAAAAATATAAAAATATTTTTACTATTTTAATCTGTCAATTTTAATCATCCAGCATCTATTACACCTTTTCTTACTCACAAATTTGAAACGGGCTGTCAATATTCCCCAACTTTCTTACAATTCCACATCATTCATCCTCATTTTCCACTTAATGCAGGACCTCATCCGCGTCCAGAATCCTCTAAATCCATCTTTCCATCAACCATAGCAATCTTTCATATGCACTCTTCTGATATCCTGCCCATTGATTTATGCATATCCCATTTCTTTCATCTTTTAACATTTTCAAGTATAGTCCTTTAACTAATCTTTCTCTTTGATGAAACATTGCCTTTTTTGCATACTTTGCTATCATTTATTTGTTTCAACACTTGTACTTGCCGCATTTTTGCAAAACAATTTCACACGACATTGAACTTTCAGCCCACATTATTTTTTTTATTCCACCATTACCCTCTCCAAAAATCATCCACTGCATTTTTTCCCTTTATTTCACTCCCCACATTTTCGCGCCTCATATCATATTATTTCTCACACAAACCTCTATTATCAGCATTCTAATACATACTGAATCACAAAATCTGTATTCCCACACACATCTTATCCAAACATCATTATTCATCCTCAAACATCATCATTCATACAATTCCCAAACGTTCCATAACTCAGTGCTCCCATCTATATTCATTTCTCCTACAAATCTTAGTACATATATTCTAAAAGCTTTTTATCGCGTAACAATATCATTGCACGGACAACGGCGTTAAATATGTACATTCTGGAGTTAGAGACATCCCTGAATGATCTTTTTCAAATTCCGCATAATTGACTTTATTACTGCTGCTTTTTTCACATATTTTATGTGGCTAGTGTTCGCATTGTTTTGTTGGAAATAGTATCCCAAATACTTACATATATTCTTTTACTTGCATTAGTGTTCCTTTCAAACTAAATCGTTCCTTTTCTGTCCATTGGTTTTTGGCAATGGTTATTTTTGTGTATTTAGTTCTAGTTCACTTTTCTCAAGCTTTGTATTTATTTTGCTTCTTTTGCTACTATTACTATATTATCTGCGTATGACAGTGCTTTCATTTTTCTTTTTCCTTCGATGAGTTCTCCATCCTGGTTTTGTTTTACTTTTCTAAACCGTCCGGAAAATATACATTGAATTAAGTGGAACTCAAAGGGCATCCCAGTCTCATTCCTTTGGTGGAATGAGACTGGGAATCTATTTTAGAATTGCAGGATCTATTTTAGAATAACACTCTTTATTTTACGCTCTTTATAAATATTAAATGTGTTTGATTTACAATACGGGTTGTACATTTTATTTAATTAAAATAACAAAGTTGTGACTTACTTTGGGCTTCAGAATTATACGTACAATGCTTAAATTTAAATATTTATAAAAACACAAGATGTCTTGTCAATATTTGAAATAAATTTTAAGTAAACAATTTAATCAACATATAAAACTGCTCTATTTTCTCAATGTTATTCAAACAATTTTTTAAAAAACCAGGGCCTTAAAAAATTACCTTATATATTCTTCTATTTCATATTGTCACGTTGTATTTTGGAGGTTGATTTTGCTTCCAACTTGACTTGCAAAAGAAAATCCTTTTAATGGGGGGGTACTCAACGATTCTCTCCTATACTACCGAATCTTCTTATACAATAACTACAAAATACTCTTCACTTTTATTTAACCACTAAATGACGTTGTATGACGTTATACGAAATGACGTTATACTGCCCAGTTTCTCTACACTGTTTAGAACAAAACACAAGACTTAGTAATTGTTAACGTTGCCAGTCCGTGTATGGAAGCTTGCCTGATTTAAACTACATTAGAGAAATTATTATTTTGCAAACAGTGCCACATAGTCCTAACAGCTACTAATCGTGTTTCTTAGTCAAGGTTGTTTGAATAAAACAGACTGTATTAATAACGATTTGGTTAATGTTACATGCAAATAAAAAATAATTATTCGTACATTCAAAATAAATAATGCCTCATCAAAATAATAAAATAACATAATATAATATTTGTTTTCAATTATTATGTACAAGTAGATTAATAAACATGACGTTCAAGTTTCGTCAAATAAATTCCCCAATTATTTTTACTAAATTGATTTGTGGTATATTTAATTCCGATACTTAGTTAACAATATAATTTATTCATGATTTAATTAGGAATAAAATATAATTCAATTTTCATGATTTTATTTTCAAAACGTTGACTGATAAGGATTCACCCTACAACTTAAAATTTCTTATTACCGACTGTTTTTTTTTAGTGAAAAGTGTGTGTCTTCTATCAATTTCTTTGTCTCCTGTAAAATCACTGCAATTAAGAAAAAACAAAAAAATATGAATAAACTCAAATCTTATACAAAAGAAAAAATATGTTTCGAATCGATACAAAGCACCAAGGGGACGACGTTGGAAAAAATCTATTCATAGCTAATTTTATAACTCCATTGTCGGCTTAAAGCTATTACCACAATTAATAATTGACTTGAACTGGCTTGCGTTTTAAAACTGAGATGTTGATTTCTGTTTGCGAACCTAGTGTTATAAACACATCTAGAAACATAATGGGAGATGATGGACGCGAACTGTCGAACATGGAAATTTCAGTAGAGACTAATTTATATTATTTACACACGTCCGGTTTACGACAACTATGAATAATGAAATTCAGGAACAAAACTAAGTAGCCAAATCGCAAGATTTGCTACAAGAATTAAGATTTACTATTGTTCGATTCCATTAAATTACAAGCTGTAATCCTAGTCCCTTTAAATTTACTCCGGTAGCAAGATTCTACAATTATATCATGGCTTATTGTTATTATTATTATTATTATTATTATTATCACCAACGGTTGTTTGCCGAAATATCACTTCCGTTGCACTGCAACTAATCGGTGTATTGTACATTGACTGGTTGTTTAGTCACACCAGACTAATATATCTGTATCTTGTACCAGTTTTAAGATTCCCATATACGAGCTGTCTAGCTTTGTAAGACACAATCTTCTACAAAGACATATTCTTCTATTTCTACTGTATCTACATCAGTTTTCTTCAAATGAGCCCTCAAAGGTGCATGTCTTGTTAACAGGTCGGTTATAGTTTTGATTTTCTTCCTGCTGGGTTCCAGTAAATCTGAGTTAACTTCGTCGAGCAATTTGTATGTTTCTGAATGATTCAGTTTCTTATTGCTTTTGTGATTAACAGGTATTCACAGAGCTAGTTCTGGACCGGTAAAGTTTGTGCTAGATGCCTTCTATTCTTGTGCGCCTTCAAAGGTTCTGTGCACTGGTGCCCATATCAGGGTAACTGCATTGAGCACAGGCAATCTGTACAATGCATTCCTTTATCAGTCCAAACTCAAGGTACTGTTAAGCGCCTGAAGTATATTTCCTTCTTATTTCATGTCTTTCTTTATTTTTAAGCTGCTCGTTGTTAAGGGAGATAGCTTACCAACTGTTAGGCTGTTAACGGAATCATTACATGAGATCAGAATCGAAAGAAGTCGCGTACATATTTTCATATTCTAATAGATATCGAAGTGTAGATTCTTCAGATGTGCATGCAACAAAGTGAAAATAGAATGTATTAGCATTATCCATTTAAAATTAGTTCATAAATAACATTTTCTTCTTAGCTTCATTTTTGAGAAATTTGTCATTTAGAAAAATTATTATTTTTATTTACGAGTTGTTTTTTTATGGTAATTAGCATACACATTATGAAGTTTAAATGTCGTTTGTCTTTTGTTTCAGTTTCTTGACAATTTGGTAACTTTATTTTCTGGTTTTAAATTTAAAACTTTTTGTTTTGGGATTATAATCTTTTTTTATATTTGAAATAAAACTGCTATTTATTAATTAATGAAGTAACATAACTTATTCATTTATTACACATTTTTCTACTTAATTCTTTAAGAAATATAAATATTTAATATTAAGAGTATTTTATTTTTCAGAATACAGATCCAACCGATCTAATTCCAGCAGGTCAAGCGACCAGGTCTCCTAACGCCAATACACCACAGGTCACCGCACCCTCACCACAGCCTCAAAACAAACATTTAGGTTTGAGCAGCATTTTAGCGATGAAAAAAGCCTCTGCTTCTGTAAGTCAGACTAAAAAGTATACATTGGATCCTAAACGAGTGTAAGTACTTTGAGAAAGACCTAAGCTATTTGATGGGGTTGAAGGTGTTAAGTGACAAATTTGGAATTTTGCATGAGAGTAGTTTTAGTGAGTTGTCCTGGACGTTTTTTTGCAAACCTATTAGAATAGGCTGGTTGTAAATTTCCAACAAATTGTGTCATATAAAACGAATATGTAATACTAATAAAATATAGTCTGATAGAAAAAAATGTAATTAAATCCTTTATTCATAAAAAACAACTGGCAGGGTTCATACATGGATAATAGGTGGAAGTTACATGGAAATTTGATAAAACAGGATTAAAAGGACAATTTAAACAAATTTGATCATCTTTTTGTTTTTATTAGTTCTTTGAGAGTTTGTGTCATCAGTTTCTAGAAATTGTTCATTGAACCATCTGTGCTCCTTCTCGATGTATGGCATTTGAGATTTTATATTGTCTATTTTTCCTGGGAGAGAGTTCCAGTTTCTTCTTTAATTCTGGATAGTTTTGAATTATTCTGTATAAACGTCTGAGTTTTAAAATTTTTATTTCTTTAAAGGAAACTTGAAATTTTTTCGTTGTCAGATTTTTTTGTGATTTATCAATTGCAAAACATTTGGAAGTTTTTCGACGTTAATAAAATGATGTTCCATCTCAAAAATTAATTGAATTTTCAAACTTGCATTTTTAGGGTACTTCTTTTGTTCGGGTATGTTAATTTGTTTGCACTATCCTCCACCAATTTGTTTGCACCTTTTTTTCTATCCTTCAGTCTCGGTCCGAATCGAATTGTGATCAGTTGTTTTAAATTTTTTTGTAAAAATCAAATTCTGATACTGGGCAATAGAATTAAATTGTTTCTTTTGCCCTGAACACGAATCTCACCAAATTATTAGGTGATCAACATCTTTTAGCATATTCTTGGCAATTTGAATTAAATAATAAATACAACTTGCTACTTCGTTGCTTCCTTTGCTTGTAACATCCTTAGTCAAAGTAATCATGAATGGCTTGTCGCCTTTATCTGTAATAGTGTGCACACAAAAATGGGTCATTCCATGCCAAATGAATCAGTCATTCAACCTGACCATCTTCAATTTTTATGACATGTGCAGGGATTATTCTCTCCAATGATTTAAATGAGAATATATTTTTGAATATTTTTATCTTATTGGGTTTTGATGTAATTAATTTTAATATTTTGGAAAAATAGTCATTTTTTGGATGCATTAACTTTTTAAATCTTGAATTACTTAACTTTTATTAGGTCTAGAGAACCTATTAGGTCTGTTTGAACCCTTATTTTAAAGGGAATTTCATAAGGTTTAATATACTACACTTGAACATGTTTAGGGACAATTTTATTTTTTTAGTTGTCTTTTAAGAATTTTGAAAAACGTATATGTTTTTGCAGTGTTATAAGCTTTAAATCTTAAACTATACAGAGTGGGATCTCAACCGGATCAGGAGATATCTCAATAATAAGTTTATAAAAAATAATAATGAAAAAAATATAAGTTTTTTAAGTTAGCGCATTTAAATATTATAAAAAAAATGTTTTGTGCAATATTATAAGCTTTCAATCTTAAAATTTTTAGAGTGGGATCTTAATGGGAGATCAGTAGTTAACATAAAAAGAAAGTATGGTGATGTTTTAAATACCTGTTAGGGTATTGTTTCTTTAACTTTTGTTAGGTACACAAAAAGCAGATAAGTACCAATTTACATTAGGCCGTATTACAGATAATTACTTACTAATTTTGCATAAAAATTAAAAAGTGCATATATCAGTGTGAGTAAACTATCTACTAATCACATGTGTTATGGCATTTTACAGAAAGCTTGTTGAGATTAAAAGAAAACGTATAACTAAAAAACATTACTCAGAAACAAAAATTAAAAAGGTGGCTGAAGCTTTTCGAGCAAAAATACTAAATTTAAGCACCAGTACCTCTGAACCTGACGCTGTAAAAATTATGATAATGAAATTATTGACCAATTGAAACAAAAGTTCAATGATACTATAGATAAAAGTGTTATAATGAGAGTTTAACTGCGCTTCCCAAAAACAGGACTTGAAAGAAAATTGAAATTAAATTTGGAGTGTCTAATTTTACTGCTAGAAAGGCAAAAAAATGGCAAATGAAAATGGTGTAATGTCTTGTCCAAACCCAAAACCTGGGAGAACATTAAACCCTCCAGTTGCAGACCTAGTTAAAGAATTCGATCAAAATGATCAGATTAGTCGTCAAATGCCTGGTAAATAAGACTTTATTTCAGTAAAAAAAAAGACTGCAGAAGTGTACATGTTCAAAAGCATTAAATTCTAAGTACATTAAGAGAATCATATGTACTATTTAAAGAGCGTTACGCTGATCAGAGAATTGGATTTTCTAAATTTTGTGAGCTTCGACCCAAGCACTGTGTTCTTTTTAGATCCAGTGGAACTCCTTCTGTGTGTGTTTGCACAGTACATCAGAATGCCAAATTAAGGATGGCTCAGTGTAAAATACCAGAATTGACAAATGCTGAGCGTCCAATTAAAACATACAAAGATCTGACATGCAGCATTATTTGTTAAACCCCAACATCAAAATGTTACTTCACAAGTTGTGTTAATTGCCCAGGAAGTGATGATTTGAAAGCTCGATTTGAGGAAGCTTTAGAACTTAATAGCATTGAACATGTGAGTTTTAAACAATGGATGCAGATTGATAACAAGGAAACTATTATATTATCCTGGAAACTATTATAAAATCCACAATAGAGTTTTTGGATCATTTATTTGTGTGCATTTGCCGAAACTTTTAAGAAATTCTTCATTACTACACAACAGTCTCTTCCTATTTGCGACACGTAAAAGAAAATATATTTATTTATTTATTTATAAACGGAAATGCCCCATTAGGACATAAAAAATCAACTATAATCTTAACTAAACAAATACCTTCATTTGAACTAGAAATAAGTATACACATCATAATTATTACAAATAAAAAAAATGACAATACAAACTACAAAAGAACCAACAATAATATAAAAAAATATTCATATTAATAATATCAAATGAAAATCATCGGTAATTGGACATCAGGTTTTATTGAAAAAAACAACTCAGCAAACGTTTCGAGCCCTCA
>WYDF02316303.1:0-14685 GCA_009867245.2 Adranes taylori
AGAATGATTCAATTGTCCATGCAATATTATTGGATGATTTAGCACAAGGCCCGAATCGATCCTTGACTAAGCGAGCTATAAAACTTCCATTAGAACTAAAAGAGGAATCAGAACCAATACCCGTGTATGATCCAACTGGTAGCAAAATCACATAAAGAATTAAGAGTAAACTTGTGGAGTGGTTCTCCACGGCCAATTATTTGCACAGATGAATGAACTACCTGTAGGCCTTGAAAATTCATTTGCCTGACTCAAATATGCCGATTTAAAAATTGAAACGGAAAGTTTAATCGTAGCTGCCTAAGGCCCAGCTCTTAAAATACGGTATATTGAACAAAAAATACTTGAAACAAGAACAGATGGGAAATGTAGACTATAACGAACACATAGAGACGATGTCACATATTGTGTCGACGTGCCCGATGCTTAGTTATAAGGAATATACGCACAGGCATAACAAGATATATTCATATATTCATTACCAATTACTCCGCTCTTATGGTTGCAAAGTTTTCGAAAGATGGTTTCAACATAAGCCGGAAAATGTAGTCAATTGGACAACCACCTTATTATACGACCACCCAATCCAGACGGATAGGCCAATGAACGAACAGCGTGAAGGAACTGGACAAGCAAATATACTAGACATATTGATAAAAACGGATAACAAAAACCTACATATTAGATGTAGCGGTACCAGCAGATAATAACGTTATCCGTAACGCTTCCGAAAAGTGTCTTAAGTACTGCAGTTGGCTTATCGAAGTACAGCGAATGTGGAGAACGAAAGCAGTTATACTGCCGATTGTTATAGGGAGTACAGGTTTTGCATTATATGACTTTAAGAAGCAAGTTGAACAAATCCGCAAGAAATTCAGAAAATTGCAATACTTGGCTCTGCACACATATTAAGAAAAGTATTAGATTAAACAACAAGAAAAGTACTAAATAGATCACAGTCCCTGAAAGAAATAATCCTGCCATCAACTTAGCAGTACGGGGTACCCCCGTGAAGGCAGGAAACCCCACCGTACCTGATGAATAATAATAATAAGCCTTTATTGGCATCAATTTAAATTACATTCCCATTCCCATTATCCCAATTAAATCAAATTACCCTGCAATTAAATTATATACAATTATAATTATAATTACAATTACAACATGTATCTAAAGGGAATAACATGATATGCGGAACCTATTTATTACCTATTTTTACTTTTCCTTTCTATTTATTTCCTCCGCTATCCTTGGCATTATCTTAATCCCTATTCCTCCCTCTTCCATACACAGCCTCCAGTTCCTTGCTTCCTCCCTTTGCTCCCCCTTCCATTCAAACATTTCACATGCATTCACCCAGTGCTCCCATGTTTCCTCCCTTCTTACACACACCTCACAACATCTTTTGCTCTCTTTCATCCAAAATCTATTCTCTCTTTCCATATTCCCACACCTAAACTTTGCAATCATCCTCTTCTCTTTCATACTCCTATTCGATCCCAAATATTCTGGCCTCGATCCTACCACCACTATTTCCTTATATTTTCTATTGTACCGGGTTACCCACTTCTACTCCCTCGTTTCGTGCATTTCCACATCCTTCATCTCTCCACTCCACTCCTTTTTCACAATCTCCCAGTTCCGTCATCCTATCATACCATTCTCTCATCGACCACACACATCTCTCATATAGTTTCTTTCTCTCCTCCACCCGTTTATTCCATGTCTCTCCCATTTTCGTATCCTCCATAGCACACATATATACCTTCCGCATTATTCTTGACATCACCCCTTCCATCACTTTTATTTCATATGTTACCATCTTCTTTACCCCCTTTACCCAGCACTTATAAAAATTTACTTCTTGCAATACAATCTCATTTGGCGGCAACTTATCCACACCCAAAATCCGTTTGTTTTTGTAGTATTTCATGGCCATCCTTTCTATCCCCTCTCTTTCTCTTATTGCTCATACTTCTGTCCCATACAATTTAATACTTTCCAGCCACACTTCCAAAATTCTCAACCTCAATTTTACCGAGTCTCCAAATCTATTCTTCAACACATTCCCTAACCTTTCTGCCGCTATGTTCGCTTACTTTACTATCATCGTCACATGCTCACATTCACTTCCAGTGCAACTTAACATATAACCCAAATACTTCTTCACACACTTCTTCACACACTCTATTATCATTCCATTCATTTCAAACAGATCCTTCTTACTATCTCTCTGTACTATTAGATACTTGTACTATTTGCGATGAGTTTTCTGCAAAGTTAAAGAGCAAAGACTTCTGTCAAGGACCAAGAAGAAATTAAAATACTTAAATACTTACGACAATGAATGTCTTACATAAAAAAAGGTGAAACATTATATACCAGAAGAAGGAAAGAAGAAGAAACTCACTTAAGACAAAAAAGATGGAAGCAATTTATTTTCATGGGTTTTGCAAAAAATGTTGCACTACCAAACATAACAACTAACGACTTTTATTATAAACGTCAGCTATCAATGTATTCTTTTAACATTCATGTTCTGTCTACTGGACATTAAGTCTTTTATGTTTATCATAGGAGTACTGTCAGGTGTGCAAGCGAAGTTTGCCTCTTTTATTTCTCATTTTATTGTCAACTATCTTAATGATGACAATGAGGAACTTAAATTATTTTGTGACTCTACCGGCGGATAGAACAAAATTTTGTCATAATGCGTCTGATCCATTATGTAGTCTGTAGACATCTTTAAATCCTAATCATCCTATCTGCCTTCATCCCTTTTCCTTCTCCCTCTTTCTTCATTCCTATATAATTTCTATTATCTTATTTTATATAGTTCCTCTCTAATTCTTCTCACAATTTCTAATCTCTTTCACTCCCGTCCCAAACTTTCCGTCCAGTACTACTCCATCTCACGCAACTCTATATGTGCACGCGCTTTTATCCAATGATTCCAGTTTTCCTCTTCCTTCCCGCAAATCCTACATATTTTCCCTTGCTCCTTCATTCAATACCAGTAGTTGCTAATATTTTTAAAACATTCAACACAATGTCTTTTCTTACTTGTTTCTCGAAAAATTTTATTTTCTCCTGGAGTCTCCATATAAGTTTTCCTTTATTGATTCCGTTATTAAGAAAAGTTCCTCACAAAGTTTCTCTTAAGTGTTATGCTCATTTTATTTTTTGTTGCATTAGAAAATATAAATCAGCATTTACTATTGTCGAACCTATACTATCCTATACTATTTGATGCCACGTCGGAAGCAAGAATTGGAAGCTTCGGTTTAGAAAGGTCTATAAATGCCTTGCAATTGTAGTCGACCTTATGCCTTGCAGTACATGCAATTATAGTTTTGGGGTTTTACACTGTTTTCTTTGGTATCTGAACATTTATCATTTCATCGCAGTGCCTGGTGCTTAGTGTCAAGACATTTAACTTTCCACTTTGATATTGCCGCTTAGCGAAAATATAAGGGATTATTTGAATAGCTAGTTGGAAACGTAATTTTTATTAGAATATAAAATGAAGTTAATTATAAGTATTGCTGGCAACCCCAAATAAATATTGTTACTTTAATATCTCAATTTATATAGGAGAAATATTAAAAGCTAGACGAAACGGAAACTGCATGCATGCCATTGGGATGGTTGAGGCAAAGTCAAGGCCGAGGTTAAGGTTTACTGATGGAATGTAGTTGAAAAACACTTTTACCGAGAGATAAACATAAGAGTCAGCTTAACTCAAAGCTCTCAATTTTAAGTAAGAGATCAAACAGTTCAGTTCGCGACTTTACTCTTCTGTTTATCATGACATCTGGTATCGACACAAGATTCCAAAGCCTATTTTCATTAATTATTATGTTTCCAGAAATGTACAAGGATAGATGATTAACCATGCATAAATTTAAACAAATTAAAGTTGTCTGTGTCTTCATCTAGATTTATTTGGTCTTCTTTAAATACGGAAGGGTTGATAAAAACTATTAATAAACTAAATTAAGTTACTTTATTTCTTACCTTTCAATGAAATAAGTAAAACTATATTTTGTCAAACAAACTAAATATTTAATTAAATCTAACATATTATACTATTGTCTACCATAGTGTTTAACCCCCAGTCACTACCCCATTAAACGGGGTGCGACAATTTGGTGGAGGCGACGGGTATCACACCACTATCACTTTCTTTGCTTATAATATTGTCTGTATCAAGTTGTATAGCGAAAACTTCTTTGGGGTTAAGTGCTCCAACTAAACGCATTTTGCGGTTAAGAAGTTTATGTGCCAAATGTACACTACTATAATAATTATCTATGTTCAAAAGATAACCTTTATCCAACCAATCTCTCATACGATTCATAACAACACGTGTTGGAACTGTATCTGATGAATGGTTCCTTCTTTTCCTCAGTAAACCTTCAAGTTGTAGGTATAACTCTTTACAGTGCATTACTTCAAAAGTTTTATTCCGAATTTGTGCTTTTAATTTTTAATGTATTAGCGAAACGCCTTAAGTTGAACATCAATTTTATATAAGACTTTTACTTGCATTCATACTGTATATATGCTTAAAATTTTCCCATGGATTGTATGTATGCCCGTTTTCTGTTTGTATGTGAGTCTCCGCAGCTCGTAAAAAATCGCATAAAAATCTTGTTTGGACGAGAAATTTATTTCGACAAAAATGCTGTGGTCCGCTTTCTCTCATTCTCCTCCCACCGATTTTGTTAGTTTTACTCTTTTTTTTTTATTTCTGAAAGCCCTAAAAATAAGGGGTGAATTATAACAGCTATAATTGTACAAGGTTCATATGTCGTACAAAATATTATATTATGCTAATAGGTAATGTGTTTACTTTGTGCTAATTCATTCTGCGATCAATCATATTATAACGTACCGAAAAATAAAGAGTTTAATTAAATATAATCTAGATGGAAGCAGGTTATCTCAGTCTATAAATTATATTCTAATAAATTAGAGTTGTAGTAAAAGTTCTCTTACATACGAGAAAAATGTAGTAATTCTAAGAATCCAAACGCGTGTGTTCAACAGTATGCAGCCGCATTCCAATCTACGACGGACATCACCGTCATATTATTCTGCAGTTCTAGACTGGGAGCACGGTTTCGGCCGGCATATTTATTAGTATATGAAGAGATATTTCGGGTAATCAAAAATTAAATACACACAGAGTTCAGTGGTACGCGATGTAGTACGCAATTTATATAGTCCTAATTAAACTGTAGAATTAGTACAACAATACAGCATTACAGATTGGAACGCGCATGTAAGAGTTTTCTACTTATTTACTTAATTATTACTTCTTGCAAGGGCTGACCGAAAGAATTAAATTAAAAATTGAATTGTTTTTAATAACTTGAATTCACTCTTGCTAATATGTATGTTACTCTAATTGGGTCCAGTATGTTTAATATCTATTTTTGATGTTAATTATATTTCATTAAATTAAAATACTTTCTTCAATTTCACTCCGACTTTGATTTCACTGTTCTTTCATTTTGACTATAGGGTCTCGATAAAACGTTTTCCTCGAGACTGTTGGGATGACGGATGACAAAATAGATGGATAACAGAAATAGACCAGTCGTACTTTTGGCGGTAGATGAACATGCTATACTGTATGTTCATACATACATACTATACTGTACGTTTTTCTAACACAATATCTGTACTGTAATTTTTATTAACTAAAGGATCATTATGTACAGTATCCTGCATATTTTGGGAATGTAGTACAGTAATTATAATTATTTATTATACAAGTTTTACATAGGACTTTAATACAATAAATTATATACATTAGTACGCTCCCTTATGTTATTGTCATTATCTAAACTTAATCTAATAATCTAGTGTTGTACAGTTCTGCGTACCACACTACATTAACATTAATTGCACTGAAAGACAAATTAAACGTAAGTTAATTGTTATTGAATTGTACCCCTAACCCACCAATGTCGCCATGTCCAGAATTATGCGAAATGGTAACAGCGGAGTGACGTCTGATTCCTCCTGCTGGTCGAACCAGTCAATACATTTTGTTATCATATTTACAGCTTCTGAATGAGTAACTGCTTTTGTCGATATCTGTAACTTCAACATATTCTTCGATCAAATCATCGTCCTTCCGCAAAACACTCTCTATAAACTCTTCGTCGTTCAGAATTTCAAAGCACCTGTCAAACATGTCCATTCCAAGCCATTCACTGACATATTCTTTTAAAATATTTTCTTTCGCCGAAAGACATTTTACAATTTACTCTTCAGTTTCCGTTTCCGCATTATTGACGTTATTTTATTGCACAGGCCATAATTTATTTCGGCCTCTCTATGTTTTCTCCGAAACATCATGTCAAGCCTCAGACACTTTGAAAATTGCGTGTTTGATGTTGTATGACTTCCAAAAAGCCCTAATGTTAAATGCATTATCATCAGAAATAAGCTTTTCTATGCACGATTTTTGGTACCTCCGTTTCATCATCTCGGTAATACCCTGATCCATTGGTTGAATCAGTGAGGTTGTGTTCGCTGGTAAATAATGACAAGTTATTTTGCCATCGTCACTCTTTATTTCACTTACAGGATGACTAGATGCAGTTACCATAAGCAGCACTGCTTCTAGTGGCAGTCCTTTTGATTTTTAGTGAGATATTACATTACACATAAACACTTGTAATCAATCCTCAAAAATCTCTAGGCTCATCCAAGCGCTTTTTTCAACATGATATCGTACAGGCAACACATTTAAATTAGGTTTTTGAACGAACGAGGCTTTTTAGATTTTCTGATGACAAGCAAAAGTAATCTGTCCTTCCAAAGGAAATCAACCAAAGGAATTTTAAATCCCGGTGCAGATTTATCAGATAATGATGCCAATGTTTTCTGGGGAAGAGCCAATTTCTGCCTGTTTCATCACAGTTGAAAACATGCATTTTCACAAGTATTCTTTCCTTAATGAATTGTTCAATTCTTTTACGATAATCTGCTACAACGATATTAGAGGCACTTAGCCCGAAATGTCTAACTGACGGATGCTATCACAAGACATAAATTTTGCTAACCAACCAATGCAGGCTTTGAAACTGGAATCACCAGAAACAATTATGTTTATTTATATGGCTTTACTCTATATTATTGGACCAATATAGGCATTTCCCGACTACGGACTTGAATAAACCATTGGTAGATTATAGTATCAAGTTTGGCTGGTTTTATAGTTTTCCTAGCTTTTACATTACAATCAGAATTCTCCATTTTCGAAATATGGTTTTCAATTTTTTTGCGTCTTTTTTAATATAATTAACAGTTTATCTGCCTAACCCAGTAGATTGGTGCAATACTACTCGCACTTTCCCCTTTCCGCAAGCGGTTGATAATTTCCATTTTCTGGGTTAAACCCAACACTATACGTTTACATTTTTCACTCATAACGCACTCAATCTAAGCACAATAACACGAATTCACAAAAATCTGTCACTGCATTGAATAAGACTATTAGACGCTACACAAGAAACACAATGGTTTGTTGTGGCCGATTGGTATATAATATTCTTGATGTTTCATTTTCTTTCTGTGAGACCTTACGGTTTATAGAGACTGGCGGTTAAAAGAGTGACGGTTAACAGAGATACTCCCACTTCCGTACCTCTTAATAATGAGCCGTGACAATGTGGTGGGGCGCCGGATATCGATCCCGGTACCTCTCGCATATGATCACAAATGACCACATGTGCATATGACCGCATGTGACCACAAAACAGCTCTTGACGCAATCCATTTTATGAAAAAATCTTGTCATAATGTTGGACATTAATAATTGCAAATGAAAGTTAAAGATATTTGAAACAAATAAAATTTCTCTGTAACTGTCTCAGCATATCATTACATCAGCATCTACTTTTAGAGTTTTAATACTATAATCCAACTCAGAAAATAATTAAACTCAAATAAATTAGTTAAATCCATTCTAGTTAAATAAATCAATTAATAATATCTTGCTGCGGTTAATAAACACCTTGCTGCATTCCGGTGTACGGAAAGGAATAAAAAAATGTAGCATGGTAAATTTGAAATGGGATAGGGTATATGAAAGATTGATTTGAAACGAGTATAGAAGGATGATGGTGCTGACTGACGGTGCATGCGGACAAAGATTGGAGCTGCTTCGAGAGACGGCTGAATTTATAAGTATAGGGGAGTAATGGGTGACGTTAACGATACTAGAGGATTGGAATGTTAGGAATGGGGGAAACAGAGGGGAGGAGTCATATGTAGATGGAGAGTTTTATAGTATGTTGATGATAATAAGCTGATAGTGGATGGATGTGTGAATGGTGATTAGGAGGGAAATTTGATATTTAGAGGGCATCGGGGAGGAACGATTGTCGATTATTTGGTCATTAATAAAATAGCGAGTGAATGGTTGAAAAGAATGATAATTGGAGAAAGGGTCTGGTCGGACCACTTTCCGATGGAAGTAGATTTGTGTATATAACATACGGACATAAGTATATTGAGATGAGGGGGAAGTGGGGGTAGTGCAAGAGAGACAATATGTATGTAATGAGGGGATGCGAAAGGAAATGAAGAAGAAATGAAAGAAGTTATATCGGATGATGTGGAGAAGGTAGAAGATATTGTAAAGGAGCTTGAACGGAAGTTACTGAGAAGAGGAAGAGGACTGAAGGGGTGGAAAGAAAAAGGGGAAGAAAAAGAAGTGGACGAAGAATAGGTAAGTATGAAAAAGAGAGCAAAGGAAATATTAAAGAACTTTAGGGCGGAAACTCGAATGGGAAGTATATGACAAGATGAAACGGAAATTGTTAGATAATGATAAACGGCTAGCAGAAAGAATTATGTAAGAGAAAAGAAAATGATAATGGATTTGAAAATTGAAAGCGAGATATGGAAGGATATGAGAAAACGAGGTACAATGGAGGATAAGAGGATGTGAGTTAAATTTGAGTGATTGGGATATGAAATGTTTGGGGGAGTTGTCTAGAGGATTGAATGAAAAGTAAGTGGATGATGGAGGACCGAAAGTTTTGGATGTAAATATTTGGGTGGAAATAAGTTTTGTGGTGATGAGTCATGAGATTGATAAGATGAAGAAAGAGGGGCAGCTGGGCGAGATACGTTACGGCTTGGGGTGTGGGAATGTATGATTGAGGAGGGAGTGAGAGCTTAGTAAGAAGGTTTAATAGAATATGGATGGGATTGGTGTTTGTGCCAGAAGAATGGAAGAATCGAGAGATTGTACCGATGTATACGAGAGACGAAAGAGAGGCATTTTAGATAGTTATAGGGGAATCATGATTATGGATGGTTTGTACAGATTTTATGCAAGGATTATAAATGGGAGGTTGGAAGAGGACGTATGGGTAAAATGGATTCTAGCGTACACACAAAATGGATTTATAAGGGGTAAGCTAACTGCCGACAATATTGTTACATTAAATTATGTGATTAATAAAGAAATTATAGAAAGGAAGAAGGTTTATCTGTTGTTCGTGGATCTTAACGCTTCATTTGATAAGATTGTAAGTGAGTGAATGAAAATGATGTGGTAGGGATTTTGAATGGATTGGTGAGTATGATAAAGAGAATGTTTGAGGGTACGGAAGTTAGGTCGAGAGTGAATGGGGATGTCTGTGATTAGTTTGAGGTTATAATGGAGTGAGACAGGGGTGCCCTATGAGCACTAGTCTTTTCAATATATACACATCAGATTTAGAAGAAGTATTAAGGAATGTAATGGTTTCGAATGTAATGGAAAAGACGAATGTAACGGTTTGTAAAAGGAGTGATAGAATGAAGGAGCGCTTAGTTTCAAATGATAGAACAGAGAATAGAGCGTGTGAAGAGTTGTCAGTTCCTGGGAACATATTAGAATGGTAGTAATGAAAGCCAGGGGATTTTTGGAAAGAATAATGATGGTGTGGGAGAGGAGGTTTGGTGAATCTGAGAGCATGAGGTTGATGATAATGGAGGTTAGCGTGAGGAGTATAATGATGTTTGACGCTGATGAGTGGGCCGTGTGTGGATAAGAGATGATAGAAAGACTGCATGCTGCATGTATTAAGAGGATACTTAGTGTTGATAAGACAACGCCATATCAGATAGTGTTGCAGGAAACGGGCAAAAATGGGTGGATAACAGGAGATAAGAAGATGGTCAAGTTTGAAAGAAAAGTATGGATGGATGAGGATTGGAGATTGGTTAAGGAAATATATGTAATAAGGATGAAGGAATGAGTGTAAGGTGTGAGTAATAAATTGATTGAGAGTAGAAGAAAGTTGTATGAAAGAATTGGATGGTGGATGTCCAGATGTGGAGAAAGGATCCTGGAGGGAAAATAAATGGTAAAGAAGTATTAGACAGAATGATAGATGTGGAGAGGCTGGAGATGTTTGAAAGAATAAGAGATAGTAGGTTTAATAGTAATTATTAAGGGGGGAGGAAACATGGTTGGATTAGATGAGTGAATGTGGAGGCTTTGAGTGGAATGAAGGGGAAATAATGCTTGGGGATAATTGAGGGATATGTTTGGGGCCAGAAGTGAGTGGACTGGTACGGGAAAGGGATGGCACATAGGGTGAAGAGTAGGGGGAAAAGGTTTAGAGGTTGGGTACAGCAGAGAAGAGAAGTTAATGTTGTCTTTTTTTGGAAGTACTGTGTTTTTATACTGTTGTGTTTATATTGTTAGATTTTTGGTAGCAGTCCATTGTTATTGTCTTGACTTCGCTTTTGTACTGTTTCAAAGTTTATACGAATAAAAGTTTCTTATACTTGTTCTTAGTGCAGCAAAAGAACTAAATCGCTAAACTGTTTAATAAGATTTTCTTGTATACTTTAAAAGAATTTTAGATAAATGTATTCCCGAAAAATATTTTACTGCGCCTTTGTTTATATTTAGATTAAATATTTTCTCCAGTTTTAAAATATTCTTACGAACATTTAACAATGCGTAGGCTACATTTATGAAAGAAATAATGGTTTTGATAAAATTCACATTATCTTGATTCGATTTAACCTCTTGCAATTTTTGATATGCATAAGACGTTTCGTCCGGCTTTGGATAGAAAACATGTCCCCGGACATAGTGTATCGTCTATCAAAGGAACCAATACTTCTTGAATTGGGATTACGACATTGAAAAAGGACACACACATACATAAACATATATAAACTTAATATAAGAACGTAAGGATATTTTATTCGTCCTGTGATCTGAGAGTCCTGATATCAATTTACGTTTTTGTAGTGAGAGAGCGCGTCCTTTTTTAAAAAATGGTCAGTATTCCCGGAGGATGTGAACGCACATATACACATATAGCTAGTATTTCCCTGTGGAGATTCGCTTTCTGGTATATAGCGTACAGCGTATTACGCTTTTTTTTTTCAAAGAAAAATGCTGTTTTACTAAATTGATTGTGTGTATATTGAGACCTTGGGGCCGAATAATGCTAAAAAAAAATGCGAAACACTTTTAGATATGTCCAGAAGGGATCTATGCATTTATCAGAGAAATTCATTTTTAATCCGTTCAGATTGCAATAAATTGAGTTAATAGTTTTCTATTGTTGATATTGTAGCTAGGATCTATTTATTTACTACAATTTATTTTATTCTTCAGAGCAGGTTATTATTATTTGTCATATATACTTTTTGTTTATTAATTAATACTCTTGTTTTTAATAGATAATGTTTTAAGCATTTTAAAAGTATTTAGGAGTGTTTTGTCACTACCAGTAGTACAAGTTAAAAATTTCGCAAGCTATGGCGCCAATAACAATCGTTGACCTTAAAATATACTGCACTAACGTAATTTTATTTGAAACGGTGGTTTATTGTTAAGCTAATTTGGTATTATTGTCATATGTCACTCGGATTACAGAACACATTGTAACTAAAAACTCCAGAGAAATGATAATTGCGTGTACTATTTTATCATACCTCGTATACAGGTATATTTAGACATATGTGTGTTAATGGATTAATTTAGTACAAATTATAAAATTATAATATTAAGTAATCAACCTAGTTGAAAAAATTATAATCAAAGAACGCTTGGTATAAGAGCTCATTTTATTAAGCCTAACGTAGCGTTTCGTTTTCAACGAAAAGTAAAACCAAATCAAGAAATAATTACAATAAATATAAAATAACCCAACAAAACCAACTTGATGGCGCCATACCTAAGAATTCCTTGAACAACAGAAGACAATCGTGAAGCGCAAATTGTTTGTCAAAATTTGTTCTTGTCCAGGCGGCATTGAACGTGGTCCAAAATTATCCGCGTTATAAAAAAACGATCATAAAATTTTAGCTGTTACTTCTGAGTATAGGATTGCGTTCGATGTGAAATTCTTCAGCGATTCAATGTAAGGAGAAAATAATTTAGATGATTTTAATATTAGTTTTATAATGAAAATGAAATAAAAAAATTGAACTAAAATATCTTTTGCTTTAAACAAAATATTTTAATATAACCATAATGGATATACGAGGCATGGTCCATAAATTAGAAACATATGTACTTATTATTTATCAGTACAAATATTGTTTATTTAATTATTTACGCATATTAAGATAACCCACTCTATTTATTTTTTCAGAAGTGTACCCATATATTTCTAAGTTTTGTACATTGTGAGATAACTAAATAAAACACAACATTAATTATAACAATTTTCGTGTTAAAATGTTTCTAAAATGAGAAGGAAGACGAGAATTCAAAATTAAAGCGCCCGTTTAAAATAATTAATGAAATTTCTTTGCGAACCATACGGAGAATATCTATATACTTTTTCATGCAATAAATCAGCTGGACCAAGGCACTTATAATATCTACGAAAGAGAGAGACTCGAAGTATACAATAACATAACAAATAATCAATAGCGTATCGTTATATGGAAATCTGTACTACATGAGAATTACTAAAATATTCTGAAATGCACTTATTTGTAGTCATCCAACTGAGTATTTAAACTTGTAAAAAATGGTGTTGTTAGTGGCGCATCCAAGTTATAACTTTGGAAGAGGCCTTAACCTAATCACATACATATTGCATACGAATGTTTTTATTTTTAAAACTACGGTTTGGATACGGTTAATTCTTTACCTTAAATCGGTGTCTCACCAGTGTTTTAAATACGACATTTAAAAATAAATTTTGGATACAAGCTATTTTAATGTTATTCAACAAAAAGGTTCTTGTTATACTCATCTAAGGAGCATATGGAACCACATATGGCACCTGTAAGGAGCAACAGGTCTCCATTCAACTACCTAACAGGAATAGCTTTGTACATCCAACTCAGAGAGGTACACATACAATAGTAAATAGTACGATCATAAATAAAATAATATAAATAACAATATTTTCATAAGGCCATAAAGGAGATTTACGAGAAAAATATAAGTAATTAAAGTCAAATCCGACCTGAGAGTATCGCATCAATTTCTATAAATTTTCAATTAGACAAGGTAATACAACAATTAAAATCTAAATACCAAAGATTTGTATGTTCTATGTTTACCAATTACTGTTCAATTGATTGTACCAAATATCAGTCAGCAATCACAGAACACTAGGAGGAAATAATTACTTCGAACAGTTCAATACAATTCACACTGCACTTACCTTAGATTACCAAGGATTACCAGCAGATAATAATAATAATTCAAAATCCACTTTGCATCCGAATAGTACAATCAAACCACGCACTCGCCTTTACATAATGGGTTCACTGAAATCTCAAATTGATGATAAAATCAAGCTATTGCCAAAGATAACAAAGGTCACATAAATAGAACTAAGGTTAGAACTTTGCAGAAAAACACTACTGCAATAAACCAGATAGGTTACTATTTGCAATATTACCATCATGTAGCAAAAAACCAAACAGGATACTATCTCCAACATTACAAGTACCTCTATACCCTAATATTGTAACTTCCTACAGATTAGGCATTCTCTGACCGTAAACTAACATGATTCCCAAAGACACATGTTACAAAGCTAAAACAACATTTACAGCAATGCTGGATATAGAAAAAACCTATGACCGGGTGTGGTGAGAGGAGCTAGCTTTCAAAATGTATGGATATATATTTCCTGTAGAGATGGTAAAAATCATATAAAACTACCTACAGTGTAAAACCTTTTAAATCAAAATTGCACATGCAATGTCTTCAACTCGCTCAGCATTCGAAGGACTCCTACAGGGGTCAGCGTTGCCGCCAATTCTTTGTAAGATATATGTAAGCAACATGGCCAAGGTGGGACTAGAAAAAGAACCCCATCTGTTCCAAATCCCAGATGATACTAAAATGGTGGCCTCCGATTTTAAGAGAAACATAGCAAGAAATGCAAAAGAGAGCCAGTACAATTTATAGGTCAAAGCATTAAACCTAAGAAAGCAAAAAAGTATAACAAGAGCAGCACACAAATTATACAGTATCTTGAAGTATGATTCGAAGCTAACATTTAGAACATGGGCCCTCCTTATGAACAGGATATTCTCTTCTCTTCTTGGTCATGTGCTTGATTTCAAGCAGCGTGGTTTCATGGGATGTTGTTTCTTCTGTTTCTCCATAAGTCCCTGTTTTCCGCCTCTCTTATGGATTGAGTTATGTTGGACCCCGTTATTTTCGTTATG
>WYDF02316314.1:0-14684 GCA_009867245.2 Adranes taylori
TCAATTTAGATATATTGTTAGAGGATTTCTCATTTAATTTATGATTTATTAAGGAATTGCTTATTCCGATTATTAATGAATTGCATTAATGAGAATCCGATATGAACTGCATCGTGTTTTATACAATAAATTTTATTTGTTTTATCAAATTAATATTGGAAAGTGTTGTTGGACTAAGCGAATGATGGAAACGGCGAAAAAAAGTTTCAGAGTAAAAAAAGTGCGACGGAGTGCGGAAGACAGATAGACAGAAGACACAGGAGACACAGAAAACAGAAGTATATTAAGAGAGAAAAATTGTCCAGAGCAGATTATTGGAATAATTAATAAAATAAACACCAACAATACTACCCGTATACTAACAGTTCAGGGTTTAACCGGTATGATCAAGGTTATTGATGGCATAGAATGGTTAGAACATGGGTTAGAACATGGGGAATGTCAACATTAATAACGAATGCCACATAGATGACGCCATATTCATCGCAAATAATAAACCTGCAATTGCTACTATACGAATTTGGTAAAACTGCCTTAAAATACAATAAGGAAAATTCTACAAAAAAGACGAACTGCATGGTTATTTCCAAGGAACCACTTTGATGTAAATTAGAAATAAATAACAGCATGATCATACAAGTAATGACCTTGAGTTACTTAGGTGTGGAAATAACTAGTCACCGAAACCCAACACAGAAGTCCAAAGGCAGTCGTTGAAAGCATCGCGAGTTGTCGGATCACCAAGAGATGTCATATGGAGGAAAAATACATGAACACAGGGGAAAACCAAAATACATCAGACCATGCTTTGCCCTATACTGACATATGCTATTGAAACCAGAGCCGAAACCAAGGTGACAAAACAAAAGCATTCCACTGAGATGAAAATATTAAGATCAAGAGCTGGTATCACGTGATAGGCAAACCAGCGAGTCCATAAGACAAAAATGCAAAGTACAATACGTAATCAGGTGGGCAGGGTAAGACAGAGAGACTGGAATAGCCATGTTAACAGGGTGGAAGAGGGAAAACTAGCACACTTTTGTAAAAGCAGTAGAACCATGGGTAGAAGGCCACCTGGACGACCGCCGATAAATGGGCAGAAAGTTGAATATCCTCGTCCATCGAGAATACGTAGTCGGAAAGAGAAACTGGAGAAATCTTAGGCGCTCGTAGATGGAGAAGAAAAGGCATTTGGATGATATAAGGGAGCAAGAACTAAATGGACAAAAGAAAGAAAATGTAAGGAAGGAACAAAAATTGAAGAAAGAGAAGAAATAAATAAGATACAAAAACATGGAAATAATTGAAAAAAGGTATAACTGAGAAAAATGTAAATATGAGATCAAATTAGAAGATTAGGAAAAGAAATGTTAAAGGGAAATGGGCAATGGGGGCTTCAAGACAAAATAGTGCGGCGGAATATGGAAAATATGATTGGAGATAATCTTGAAGAAATAAGAAAAGAAGAGTTAATGGAAGTGATATACAAAATAACATAGTGCACGTTAATGGATTGAGTGGGATTGCCGGTAGAAGATTAGAAATACATTAATGAGGAAATAATATAAGAAGTTCGGGGAGGGTTGTACGAAATATGGTTTCTAAACGCCACCATCATTACATTTCGCCCATTACATTTCCTCAGATTCTTTTGCCCAATGCATCCAGCTCTCAACTTTCTTCTTACACATTCATCGTTTTCATTTATCCAATACCTATTTGCCCCCTCCACACTTCCGTATCTAAATCTGGCAATCATTTTATTTTCTATTGTACATATAATTGACATTAAATACTGAAGCCTTATTCCCATCGATTTAATGTATTTATACTTACACTTCGTAATTGCTTCCTTACTCTCCTCTCTTCTACATCCGTCATCATAGATTTAATCACCATAAATATATCTATTTTCCATCGCAATCGTTCCTCTAAGAACCTGTTGATACCTGTTCATACTCATGTTCATATTCCATTTATTGATACCTGCTCCCTCTTTCTCTTTCTTCAACATAAGTGTATAAACATGATTTACGATTCTATTATCCTTATCTTTAATCACATTCATTTCGTATTTCACCATCTTTTTTTTAATCCACCCACTCAACATTTATACTCATTTAGCTCCTACAACACTATTCCATTTGGAATAAATCTTTTTATCCTAATTTTTTTTCCGTAATTCCAGTTTGGATCTATCTCTTCTATTTTTCTCCCTTTCACTGCTGAGAGTACACTATTGTCTATTCTGCTGCGTCATGTCATTTAAGTATGTTTTTGCCGAATAATACATATAAAAAATAATTATTATCTCTATTAATACAGATTCAACAGCATTTAAAATTTCTTTATTCCAAAAGACTCCACTTATTGAATATTTGTTCACATCTTTACAAAGTTCTTTCGCAATAAGAACCATTACGTGTATTGTTGATGATATTTGTCGGGGTGACAAATACAACCTCAATTGTTTTCAGATACCTCTTCAAATTGTCTCTCCGAAATATGTTTACAACTGTACGTGAAAGGCATTATACCATTTTTTTTAAGTTTTCGTTAAATGGAGTTTTCTGGAATTACGAGATTTTAATTGCTTAAACCGCGGACTCCAAAAGATAAATAAATTTCTAATTTCGATTCATAACTTTTAATATATATAAAATTATTCAAAAACTTTCTGATATACGTATGAATTACAAGATAGATAAATTCAAGTCCTTCAGTTCAAATAGGCATAATCTATATTGATTTAAAACTGCAATGATTATTGTAGCAAATAATGTCTTGTCAGTGCAAATACATTTGTATATAAGTATACAATTTTTTTATTCTATGCACATATTTTATTTTCTTTCAACAATTTACATCAAAATTCGAAATAAGCTTTTACAAAACATACTGGCTGCTTTTCAGAAATAGATGAAACGATAAAATGGTTTCAATTCTGAGATGAATTTAGGGTTACAAGACATTGAGATATATAAGAATTATTTTATTTCAATATTTCAAAATTACTGAGTTAAAAGCTTGAAAATAAACAATATTATTTCTTGTTTCTATAGAAGACAGAAAAACAGAAAGGCATAATAAAAGCGAAGGCAACACGTTTTAAAGTCAACAACAAAGCTCCAAAGTACATTCTTCTCTGTATTATAACTCCCGAAGAAATATGGCGACTTTAAAATTCCATTGCAGAAATTGTGTGTCTCCAGCCTTCTCTGCTTTGAGTCGTGACGGTGGTTTAACGCAGTCTACGACGTATGATCTTTTCAATTTCGTTCACCCAGAAGATCTTGTTCGAGGATGTTTTCCATTAACTTTTGCGACCCGTATTTTAAGGATATCTGTTATTCTAGAAATGAGATTGAAATACTGGAGGTATTGCAGATTTACTTTTGTGAAAAGTTGTGTGATAACACTCACCTCTTGCGACGAGCTTCCACTGGCGACGCTGCTAATGGGGAGCCTTAGCGATTTATCACAGATGGCGCAAACAAATATCTTATTATTTTCAGAATAAAACCAGCCTTGGCATTATAAGTTCTAACCAGGACTTGGCACGCGAAATAAGTCCTTCGCGTGCCATGTCCGTTTAACGTGAGACCGCACGCTGGAACTGATGTTGTCCTTCCGGTGCTCAGTGGCTTTCTGAGGGCACATTTAGCTGCGATTCTTGCGAGATGTCTAAGATTCGTGTTCTTGTGGGCATCTGAAATAAACTTAATGCTAATGATTGAAACAGCATTAACGTTTTAACAAAACCGTCTTTATTCTTCATAGCCTAAACAAAGAATGAAAATATTAATGCACATTTAAATGTCAGTTACTAACAAAAGAATAAATGTTTATTAAAATTGATAATGGCGTTAATAATGGCGGTTAACTAAGCATAAACAAAATAACCAAGCATTTTATATAAAGCATTTTATATTAAACTATACAAATGCAATCATAATAATAATAACAACGGCGCATAGCATATCGGCGGTATAATTATGATAATAATAATAAAAAGTGCGGTGACAAAATAAGAAAATAACTGTAAATCAAATATGAGAAGTGTGTACGGATTATCAATGGTAAGTTTGGTAGTTTCATACATGTAATAACGGGATGGCGGGGGTGATTTACAAGAACACAATATGAATAACGGAAAAGGCATGTAAGTTTGGAAAGTAGCGTATATGTTTAACACCGCGAACCACAGAGGTTAAGTGACTACGACTGCCTGTGAACCATAAGCGTGAAGTATTCGGTATAGGTTAGAGGAGGAGCGCACTACTAAGACGCGTAATGTCGTGAACAACAGACGTCACGTTGTCCAGTGAGTACAAATGACTATTAATCACAAGCCAGAAATATACACTCTAGTAAGGTATGGTAAGAAAAGAAAAGCACTATTAAGACTCGTAACGTCGTGAACCACAGATGTCACGTTGTCCAGTAATTATAACTGACTGAATCACAAGCCGGAAGTATACAATCTAGTAGGTTGATAGAAAAGGATGCAGAGCTATTTGAAAGAGAAACAGAGCTATTCAACATATATGCAATTTAATCAATCAATATACGCTATACAAAATCGCTCACCAAATATATTATTATTCCTGCGACTGTCGCTGGCTGTCGCTTTGCCCGGTGTCTCGGCATGGCTATTTTGACCCGGCTCTGCTGCTAGGTACTGCTTCTGGATGGTCTGCCTTCCAGTTCGCAAGGAACTGATTTTATATTCTTAAAAATCTCGCTTTTATAGACGTGAGCCTCACACAAGTTATACTCGGGTTTCTGTGTGGTCATTCACCCGACAGTTACTTCCGTAACACGGTCCATCCACACAATCTTATGTAACTTCCGGTCTTATACCCATTATCTGTGCCAGTATTCTATTAGCGGCTTTCCCACGCTTATAATAGTAATCAATAGTTAACACAGCAGTATCGACGATCACCATAGAGCCTGTGTACATATGTAACAGCGTCAGCCAGTATTTTAGCAAGCGGCGAGTCAAATCAATCTATCCACACATGTACACACATACATGCATAAATCATACCCAGCATAGCATTATCACGTACTTAACTTACGGCACGGCAAAGCAAGCGTCAGCTATCTCTCTCTGATTCATACAATTGGATAGGTGACCAAATATTCCCATCTCATACGTGCTAAGCAAGGTGTTGAATTCATAATAGACAATATGTTTTATTAGCTCGGTATGAAGCTAGTTTGTTTACATTTAATACATGAATTCAATTTATTATTAAGATAGGGTGCCCGGAATTCATTTAATTTATTTGATATAATTTAATTCTTATGAAGAATGTAACGTGCTTCGTTACTCTTTAAGAATTGACCCATGTGCGCGATATTTTAAGTAGGACACCTTTAACATAGATCTATATGCACATATTTTGAACTACGTTTGCTTAAGCCTCGAATCAAAAGGACCAATTGTTGAAGTACACTTTGTCTACCATTTTGTTCAGGACTTGTTCCACTTTACACAGTCGAACGACTTGCGGTAATTCAAGAGCTATACGTAAGTTTGAATATGAAATGTATAGAATTTTTTTATTATTTTCTGAATATTTGATACCAGTTTCTTTGTTTCGTTGCCAGTCATCAAAACCGACTGTTTATCTGATGTCTGATATCTGTGTGATGTTTTGAGCTTGTAATTTATAATGAAAAGTATTAATTTGCTATTGTGGTTTATCAAAACTCTTGTTCTGTTTTGTCATTAAGAGTGATATAAAAACAATTCATACCAGTATTTAGGTCGTTTTCCAGATTCCGAATTCAATGGACACAATTTGTGGGATGCATTGACACTTGACAGTGATGATTCAACTATATTTGATAACTCCAGGTGTAATGGCGTCCCTACTAAGCAACTTAACCCTTTTCAGACAGCATATTAAAGAAAGCCATTTCTTATTTTTTTACAGGAACATTATTATTGCTGAAAAATAAAGGCAACAAAAAAATTTTTTTAACAAATTTTTTTATTATTGTAAACAAAATGTAACATGTATTCTACATGTACCATAAAGCAGGCAAGTATAGCAACTAAAGGAAATATAGTTGAAACTAATTTTTATAAAATGTGGTTTTATGTATTTCTATGAAAGCGTACAAAACAGTCTTTTTGCCGCACAAACATAAAATCATTTTTCAGATGCTGCAGTACCATTTACTTCTACGTTGATTACTACGAGTGCTGCAAAAATAACATCTTCGTAAAGTCCCATGTAGAGAGCTTGACCAAATCTTTTCTTCAATGCTGTTCTTGGTTTGTATTTGTTGACTATCTGCAGTGGAGTATATTTACTTTTTCCTGGAGTTTCCGTTGCTGCCCCATCAAGTCCAGTTACAAGAGCTTCCGAAAGTTATTCAAGTTCATTTCACTATCTAGATTTCTTTGATTATAGTTTATAGAATCTGATAAGCAGATCAGATTTGAAATTTTTCGCAATGTTTTTTTTCTATATTTTATACACTAAAATATATAAATTTTTTCATGCTGTAATTTTCTCAATAATAGAAATGATGAAAAAATTTATCAAAATATACAAAGTGACCTTTACCAACTAAGTCCCGTGCAAGCTCTTTGACGATTCTTATTCCTAATTTTTTTTCGACTGTTTTGTTGATTCTTCTAGTATATATTCGAAATTGGTCACTATAACCAAACTTACTGCTTTATCCATACTTTGTATCCTCATTTTATTGGTTTGTTTGGCATATATTATAGTACTGACGATCTATATTTAAACATGATCATGGATTCATGAATGGATATTGTTTAGTAAACATTATATGGGAAGAAAAACTTTTTGATAACATATTTCAAAAGTGGCGAAGCTTGTAAAGTTTATCAAATGAAGCTTTGTTTCTTGTTGGCTGAAAGCTGTTATCGTTTAGGTTAAAAGTTCCTAGAAGCCAATCAAATTAATATGAGGCATTAGCGAAGAAATATATGAATCTCGCAGTTCAGGCAAAGAAAACCAATAGTCGCGGTAGCTAGGAAGACATTAGACTCCCATTATATTGAAAACCAGAAATGTTGGTTTTCAATATAATGGATTTCTTTTGGCGTGGTAAGAACAAAAATTTTTTATTTTTGTGTGGCGTAGGCTTGGTTTGAAACTAATTGTGTTCAATAACTTGGTCAAATACTAGAAGTTTGAAAATATCTACAGGAATTTTTAGGTTTTCCAGAAAGTTATTTGGACCGATGTGTTCTATAAAAGGTACTAGATTCATATTTTTATAGTTATTGAAAATTTCAAGGTTTTTTTTGTCAAACAAACTGGGAGGTATACTATAAGGTTGCTAAGGGTGTATTATCTTTCTCGTCATAATCTTCATTGTTTTCATCCGACAAGGTGTTTTCAACAGCTACATCACAAGAGAGTTCATTAGTTTTAATAGCATCTGTATTTATTAATTTCTCATCATCAAAATCACCGCCACCGTAAGTATCAACAGATTTTCCATCCGAGGGAATGTCTACCAATATCAATTCAAACTCTTGTTAATTCATGTTTTCCCGTTTTTCGTAAGTACATTTACTTTTTCCTAAATCAAAAAATAAATAATGAGTTAAATAAAGACCAAAATTGCGGAGTTGATTCGGTTAGCAGCAAATAAATTTTCATTTTTTCCAAAATATCAGTTATCAAAATAGAGGTTATCTAATTTACGAGTTTTCTAAATAATAATAATTTTTATAGCATTGCCACTTGGTGGTACTTTTGATATACCATACATATATAATGGTATTATTCAAGCGCAAATGAAAAACTCAATAAAATTTCGATTTAATAAATAATATGCTTTATAATGATTGAACACAGACGTAAGCTATGGGCTTCATACTTGATCAAATATAACAAAGTTATAAAAGAAATTTATTTTAGTGCGTATATTCAAGAGATGTAACCATAACTACGGAATATCATTGGTACGCTACATTGGTACGCATCAAATACCATAAAGTAGGAGCAAAAGTGTGGTATAGTTTCTATACTACTAAGCCGGAAACAGTTAAACATTTTCAAGTGATGCATAGACATTTCTATTTCCGCTTTTAGTATATAAGGTTCATTATTTATGTCATTTGTGTTTTGATAGTATGTTAGTGAGCTCGTCCTTTTATAGATCTGTTCCATGTGGTTTTATTTTGATTGGAACCAGGGTTTTCTGAAGCTACTGAACCAAGAGAAGATTTTCACATATACTTGTTAGTCAACTTATAGTAAATTGTCTATTATACAAACTTAGAAACAAGTTGTGTTTACAACGGGAAAGCAAAAGCATAGAGCATAGACTTATGTCACTTTTCTTGATTTTCATGACGCAGGATGTTCATATTGTGATTTGAAGAAATCCAAAGATTTATTAGATTTGATGATAAAAGAACTCTAGGAACACGTTTATAAACTCATAAATTAGAACTAGTATCGTACATCCGGAATCTATTTGAATCTATTAGAGAAAATTTTCAAAAAAAATTTGTTTGGTCAAAAATTTAAAAGTAACGCGTATTTTTCAATGTCTGTGCGTACGTACGTACGTATGTATGAATGTCCATTCAAAGACTACTCCTAAACTATAGAACCGAAAATGGTTCCGATTGTGCACAAGATTTTTCCACAACAGTGATTTATTCATTTTTTATTTCTAAATCCAATATAGCCAATATAGATGAAATTAGTTCTACGACTCCATCTGCTATAAAACACGACGTTGCTACGTTTAAAGTATAATAAATTTTTTGATATGTCTCAGATTTATAAAAAATAGGACACTCGAATAAACTTTATTGTATAGGCTACCTAAAGCTCCTTCGATTTTATTTGAAATATTTTATGCAAAACTCACAATTTTGCATATACATAGAATGTTCTTAGTTTTGCAAACTATGGAAAACTATCTTTAATATCTCGGTTACTATAAGCGCAGGAAAAATAAAACTTGGGAAACTTATATAAGACCAGCAGACTTCAATTCGGCCAGTGTGCTATATTCAGTATACTAAGTTGCTTTTGAATAAAAAATGTTCAAAAAGCTTTTTAGAAACACTGCATATTTTTATAGTTTATAACAATATTCTATTACAAATATGAAATTCTGGAGTGCGAAGTAGGGCATTAGATCGGGACTGAATGAAAAATAATAAAATAAACAGATTAGTCAATAAAATAAAAATAAGTCGCGCAAAATAAACTATACTCAAATTGAACTTGACAAATCTAAATTAATAGCAAACAAATTTTATGCTGGACGAACGTTTGCTATTAACCAGAAGACTGAAATACAATGTTAAATCACATTTCAAGAGCAAAATACATGTAATATACAGAAGGAACAAATAAATACCGAATATATCAAAAGAACAGAAAAAATACAATAATAGCCATGACTGCAAAAAAAAAACCGTAATGGTGAATGCTTTGGGTAATATTTATTGTGAACCAAAGCAGTCACCATTTAATACAAATACATTTAATTAATGGTAATTAATATGTGATTTAAAAAAATCGAAAATACATTTTTTTCATTAATATACAATATTTATCTTAAAGACCTTAATATGTTAAAAGCTCTACATCTTAAATGTCAACATATAGATACGCGTAATTCCTGGACAATAGTAGTTTGAAACTTATGGGAAAAAATATTTTACGTTAATCAATTTGCAATTTAATAAATGTTATCATCAGTGACGGGTCCAAATTTTAATTTTGGGAGGGATTCAATCTGAACACATATCCATTACAATTATATTATTTTATTTGATTTTTATTATAATTTAAATCTTAAATAAATTGGTGGTTTTCAGTTGTTAACCTCTTCCACTAAAGTCGCCATTGATTAGTGTTTTAAAAAAGGCATGTAAATAAGTGTACGAATACAGGTAAAGTTTGCTATTATATTAATGTTGTCGATGTAAGAGATTACTACACGATAGAAAAATATTAAATCCAAATGCACCCTAAATACGCTGTTCTATCATGGCTACAGCCTAATCGACTATTACCCTATAAACTATTGTGCTAATTGAATTTAATAGACGAGTTGGCAGTCAAAACTAAGTAGATGAACTTTTGTTTTATGCAAAATATAATAAAACGTATTACTTCCAGTATATGAAAGATGGGGTGGCGGTACTGTTCACGAATTTTTTATTGTGCGAGTCTAAATCTGGTCTTATTCTATATGGTTTAGTTTATATTGGTCCCCAACTAAGGGCACCCGTGTAGAAGTATCTGAAATTTTAATAGTGCAAATTTCAGAGCGCAATATGCATAATTCTGACTGAATCTGACAAATTACCATTTTCTACGAGTGTTTCATTAACAGAATATTTCTGGAAAACAAATATTACCCTTGCTAGTACAATACTTTAAAAATAGGGTTATTGAAACAAACCTCACATTAAGTGAAATAAGCCGCGTCAAAATAAAAGAGATATTCCAGAAAGTATGAAACCACTGAAAAATCATTTAGCTAGATCTGCTTTACTTTGCTTCAAATTCAACGTACGCTCACCCAAGGATAAATAGGGAAAAATTGTTTAAGAAATTTTCTAATTTAATTTTTATTAAAATATATGATTTTGTATTATGTTTAAATGTAGCTAATTTTTAGTCAGATTATTATTATTTTTTTAATAAGTCAATACCATTGCGTTTAGGAATTACTATAATTCTAAAGACAAAAACAATATAAAATATTACTATGACTAAATGCGATTGCTGACATTGCAAAGTTCATTTACCAGATAGATATTTTAATAATTGTAATATATCAATTAAACTGAACCATACTGTTGTTTTGATATTATCTAGAGTTTGATAATTAGCATAATTATAATATTGCGTTGAATTTTTTATTATGATTAATTTCCTTTGACATGGCTTACAGATACATTTTAAGCATTTCAAATTTCTAACGTGATCTTAGTTATCTAAACTTTTATCACACTTGTTTTTATTTTCTTTTATTAATTTTTGTATATATTGATAATTAATTGTAAGAATAAACGAGTTAAGTTTAGCGTAATTATTAAGTACCATGCGTCTGGTTTTTACTTAATTTTAATCTCCCTGAGTTGCTGCAAGTATATCTTCCTTGATTATGCAGTGCTCTAAATCAAGTCAATTAATTTTTTATTAAATTAAATATTGAAACAATTAAAAGTATATTGGTAAATTAAACCAGCTCTAATTGAAAGTTAACATCATCAATTATTATTCAAGAGCTCAAGTTTTCTTGTTTAATTCAATTCAAATCAAACATTCGCCCTAACATTCTTCCAAGCTGCCACAATTGCCGTAAATTTTTAATATTCATTCTCCCAATTATTCATGGTCCTTCGAACCGGATTTATTTTTATGGAGCTATTCCCCTGGATATTATATGCGCAGGATTCTCACTCGTTTTGTCGTCGCTTATTGCTTGGGTTCAGTCTTTTTACGTATCTGTACCACTCTGCTGACCACGTACGTTTTCCGTTTCGCTGGGTCTCCTTTTATCCAGCCTAATGTTATCATGGAGTCCGAGCACGCATAACATTCTGCTACTGGCAAATCCAACGCTTCTTTAACTTCCAGCAGTAATTTTGTTAGCAACAGTGCTGCACATAGTTTTAGCCTTGGTAGGGTAGGTTTTACTTTAGTCGGAGCCACCTTTGATTTTGCTTGAAGCAATGATACATTCACTTCTCCATTTTCTACTATTCTGCTATACACCACTGCTCCGAAAGCTACTTCACTTGTTTCGCAAAACCGGTCCAGTTGTGTTTTTCAGACTGTTTTTGTATTTATTTCAATTGTCTAACTTTGTCTAACAATTGTCTAACAAGCATTTGTCTAACTTCCAGATACCTTGTATCATCAATTTTGCCGTGATTACGACTGGCGGCAAGAGAATGGGTCGAAAACTTTAGCTACCTCCGCTAATGCGTGTCTCTCGTAATTTTGTCCGATTCACTTATTTTTACTTAAAACTTGAAAGTATCTTCCTTTACTCATCATAACATCCCTAACGATTTTTTGACATCTTCCTCCCCCATATACTTCGTTGAGGGGTCGGCTAATTCTTCTGAAATTCCCTTAATTAATTCTTGTTTCGCAGATTGAACCCTCCTTTTCTTATTAGTGCTATTAACTCCTGGTGAAGTTTTACGGCCGCTTCTACAGTATTTGCTCCTGATAGTACGTAAAAATCTTTTTTAGCTATTTTTGCTACTATTGGGTGACTATTGAAGATTCCTCATCTTCAGCCAATTGATGTAACGTTCTAACCGCTAAATATGGCGCTGCTGTTGTTCCATAAGTTTGTGTTCCCCCATCATGTTCCTAGGATTATCTCTTCATAATATCCTCTGATACTCTTTGATCGTTTAGGTGTACCTTGATTTGTCTATACATTTTCTTTATGTCTGCTGTAAATGCTATTTTATGCGTCCTCCATTTTAACAAAATTGTCGCTAACTTTTCTTGGGCCTTGGACCTGCCCACATTTTCTCATTCGAGCTTATGTTGTTGTTTGATCATTATACACTACGCATCATACGCAATTCATAATTTCGTGGTTGAACTTTCCTCTCTGATTACAGCCTGTTGCGGAGTGAAGTACTTTCATAATCCTTTCTCCTGTTCTTCAACCCTCTTCATGTGTCCCTGATCCTCATACTCTCTCATAATCCTCTTTTAACTGCTCACCTCTTTGTAACGTCTTGTCTTGTTGTATCAACCCCGCAGAGCTCTATTTTTTGATTCCCCTAACTAAGGGTTTTCTTTTTTCAAGCTCGAAAATAGTTAAAGGATATGATTGCTACCAAATACTCGATGGATTTATTTAAAACAGTGTTGCTTTTTGTTCAATTTAATACACTTTTTACAGAAGCAATTATAGAACAATTGAATAATTGTAACAGAATTATTGTTTTCTCACAGAAACAATTGCTACAAAACAATGTGTTTTAAAAGGATTGAAGGTAACTGATACTATAACAAAACTCTTAAAGTGTTACATAGAAAACTATTCAAAATATTATCACCTGCTATTGAACTTGTCACTATGAAAACGCTCCTGGTATAACCGTGTAAAATAATATTTCATTCCTCCATCCCAAATATAGAAACTCTATGTAATATTAAAATTTTGTAACCTCAGGTAGAAAGAGTAAACGTTGAATGGTAGATTGGCTAAAAGTATTATAACTGGTGATCAGTCGTGCGCGACGGGATGTCAAACACACCACTTACCGATACACAAATTCAGTGGCGGCGGCCTAAAAGATGATATACATTAGCAAAATGCAAAGCATTCTCGCGCTGAATACCAAATAGATCTTAAAGCAAATGTGGTAGCATCATACAACCGAAGATTTAAAGTTTCAGTTCAGAATGCTATGAGATAAAAGTTTTTCCAATTTAACTGGTTGAAAGATTTCGTGACTTATGTTTTGCAAATTAACTATATTTACATTTGTGCAAGTGAAGGTTTATATTTTCGCTAATCTTTATTAAAATTACCTTTTTTTTACATAAAATTAAAAGAAATTTCTTTTAAACGAATATTTCTCAATTGAGATCAATTGGAAGTGTGTTTACTTCGTTACTATTACGTATAGTACAATTGTTTAGATTCTTTCGGGCCATCTTCAGATATACAGACTAGGAGTTCTAGGATTCATATGGATTCTATTATTGGCTTGTTTTAGATGACCTTATTGCGGTTACGAGTGATTGGACTTAGTGGTGTTAGATGTTAAAGTAAAAGGGGAGAGTCAACAAGTGGATAGACTCTCCCCTTGTACTTTAACAGCTAACAATACTAAGGCCAATTCCTCGTAGCCACCATTTGGTCATCTAATATACGCCAATAATAGAATGCATATGAATCCTAGAACCCCTAGTCTGACTGTCTGAAGATGGTCCGAAAGGGTTGAAACTATAGTTACAAAATGCAAAGCTTGACTATCAATCTATTGAAGGAATATTTCTCAATCATGTAATTTTTTAATAAATATTAATTCTGTTAATAAATATTTAAAAGCTCTCACTTAAGTGTTCAAAATAATAGCCGTCTTTTTAAGTAGAAACATAAATTTTTGTGTTAATAAACTTATAATTTGCAATAAAATTAATATTTGGTGGAATATTTCTTGTTTCTTATTAGAGGAGATCATATTTGTTTTGAATTTTATTGGCGAACAATTCAATTTATATTCGATACAAAAATATTTAAGTAAGTAGGTATTAATTTCGAAAATTATAAGAATTAGTTATAAAAATTAAGACAAGGTGGACACGTGTTTCTAGCAAATAGGCATAAGGTCTCTTTGCATTGATCTATGAAACCGATATTCAACCGTTACGCTATGAATGCCTATACAACTAATTTTTGAAATTAACACCTACTTACTTAACAATTCGTCTTACCGCGCAAAGGTAAATACTACTTACATTCTTCATTGAAATATTGTGTTAGGACGTACTATAATACTGGAGATGAACTACATGTGTTAAAGTGTTGAGTTTCGAGTGTTAAAGTACCCTTTTCTAATAAGATCACTGTAGAAACTCCTTTGGCCATCTTTAGCATGGTCCAATGCTTCTCAGAAAAAAACCCAGTACAAATATTATACGAGGTGAACTTTGATT
>WYDF02316325.1:0-14684 GCA_009867245.2 Adranes taylori
TATGGTTTTTAGTGCCAGATTAACTTTACACATCGGGCGGCCAGTAACTTTGGCTCCAGCTTTTGCGTAGAATGCATTGATTCCGGTCTCTACCCAAATTGCCTCCTTTATATCATAACTACAAAGGTTATAGATAAAATATAGGAACATTCAAATTTTTTATTTAGTTTTATTTTGACTTCATAATTTAAAAAGGAGTATATATTTATTTAATTAATTTTTGTTTCTCGAAACTTTTGAAGTAACCTGTGTAATTGATATAAACATTTTAGGATATATATTTGGTCTAGTCATGATGACTCATATATTTACGAATACTTTTGCTATTTTGTTCTAGAAATGTAATTTAAAATCGATAATGGCATGTTTTGAGATCTGTTTTATTAGGTAATAAATTAAAACTCAATCATCATAAGAAATTAAGCAGACTTTCGTCACCAAAAATGCTTAATTTAATTTATAGAAATATTAGAATAATTTACATAATTTTTGTAATATCTAATATTATCTCATTTACCGGTGTTAATACCAAATTGTTAGATAATTTTATATTTGGATCAGTTGCTGCATTTAAAGAGACCTTAAAACCCCTTAGCATTACGATTAATACAAATTTTGTTTGCAGTAATCCATATTTTCGTCCTGAAATCAATGTACAAATAAATATTCATTTTTGTTATTTTCATATTAATTTATTTTGATGTTAAGTATTTTATTTATACAAGTAGTTTTCAAAACGTTTAATCAAGGAAAATGGAGACCTTACTGAGAATTATAACAATCGTGGGAATAAAGCATATTAGTAATCTTCTGCTGCTTTAGATAGATCTGTAGAAGCATATGTGAGCAACAATACAAAAGCAACTGGGCGATTAGTCTGGAATTCGGCAAGGATGCATTCTCTCTCCCACATGGTATAATTTATACAAAGAGTGGCTTCTACGGATTGTAACATACTACTTGAATGGCAGAAGAACAAATAGCAGAAGAAATGTAGGAGAAGAAATGTATTAGGAGAAGAACAAATATCTAATCTCCAATATTCAAATATCCTTACTTGGATGCTCTGAAAAAGAATTTTGATTTTAATAAGAAAAGTAGATGAAGTTAGTAATGGGTTCTGGCAGTAAACGCGACAAAAAAAATAATAACAATAAGATAAATTGAATCAAGCTTTATTTTGTGGTACCATAACTAACGGAACACTGGTGTGATGGAAAAACAACTCCAGATTAAGACAAGGCAGAAACTGTCCTCCATACAGGGAACTGCGTGCCTTGGCATACCAGGAGCATGAAACGACCCGAACAGTGGCGCTTGACATACTGCTATATTTTTTGTCTTTAGAATTGATCATAAAAGCAGAGGCGGAAGAAATACTATATCGGCTAAAAATTAATAGACCGAATTTGACAAAGAATATAGACACTGAAATTACAGGGGATGGAATACTAGAATTGAAATCGGACAATTCTAAAATCGGCTAAAAATTCTATCGGCTAAAAATTAATAGACCGAATTTGACAAAGAATATAGACACTGAAATTACACGGGATGGAATCCTAGAATTGAAATCGGACATCTCCAATCTACAATATACACAAAAACTATAAAGTCATGATAGACGCATATTTGTGGAGATAAGACCCACTATCTTTCCGGAATCTGTTCTAGCCTGGTTTACAGACTGTTGAAGGGCTTCTGGAAATACGGGATCAGAAATATACGGTGAACGACCTAAATGCAAAATGTCTTGCACTTTAGACAGATTTGCCACTGTATTTCAGAGCAAAATATATACCATCTTCCATTGCATACAGAAAATATAACAAACAACGGATTTTTATGATAAGAGATAGTCATGGGGACACTTCAGGTGCTTAACAACGCCAGAAATATATCTGAACAGACGAACGAATGCATCAATACACTGTGCAGACTGGCTATGGCCAACTCACTTACATATAGACACCTGGGCACAGGGACATTGTAGGCAACGAACTAGCAGATGCACTAGCAAAGAAGACATCTAGCACGAAGTTCACTGATCCGGAGCCGATTCTGGGAATACCTGCTTAAGAAACTGAACCATTTAAAAACACATAGACTGCTGGGCAAAATCAGCAGGAAATAAATACAGTAAACGCTTTGTGAAGAAACCATGTAAGAACAAACCCTCAGATTGGCTGAAACTTGGCAGGAATACCATCAAAATGATAAGTGGGCTATTAACGGGATACACACTTCTGAGGATTCATATAAAGATATATGGCCTACACATTGCTGAAAAAAAGTGTAGGCTGTGTCTGGAGGAAAGCGAGACAGCTCAACATATCTTATGCGGGTGTAAAGAATTGACATCCAGACGGAGAGACCTATTTTTTGAGCAACAAAAGTTGAATCTGCGTTAGTACAAAAACGCTCTCACCAGGAAATATTGAAACTGGTACAAGACAGAGATATATTGGAATCATATGACTAAACGTTATGGCAAAGTACAATACACCATTTGGCTTCAGAGCTATGGCTGCTGTGCATTTCGCAGAGCGCAAATTCGTTCTTGCAGGAACGTTAGGAATGGAAGGAATAAATTGCCCAATGCTGCAGTGCATCGTCTATCAAAAGAGAAATTATGTGGTATTTCACTACAACTAGAAGATGTAGGGAACAAAATATAAATTCAAAATTACAAATGAACTCGCAGTCGAAGTAGTTTTCTGGTCCACAGAAAACTTAAAACATTTTTGGACGAACTGTACACTGAGCATGGTGATCGGTTTTTGCATACTGCTAATGTTTGTTGGCTAACGTTGAATTTGATTGTAAATGAGTAAATGATTTCATTTTTGATACTGTTGAAAATAAAATTAAAAAAATCTTACCTATACAATAACGTGGACCTTCCCCAAACGGTAGGTACGAATATGGTATGATGTTCCCTACATTTTCTTTGGAAAATCGATCAGGATCAAATTTCTCTGGATTTGGAAAATATTCCGGATCTCGATGCAAAGCATATACCGGAATGCAGACCACTGTTCCTGCTTTCAAAATCACTTTACTATTTGGAATCGGATAATCTTTGGTGCATTTTCTATCCAGTGTTTGGAGTGGAGGATATTTTCTTAGTGTTTCTGAAATTAAGTAAAAATAGTACAGTATTGATGTAAAGTCTGGAAATCGTCCAGTCGTAAAAATAGGAAATATTTTCTGGGGCCAAACAAAATGAAATTAACATTGGAATAGTAAATTGGACTAATAGAAAATATGTTATGTCTATGACGTTGTTTTCAAGTTTGTTTGAAGTTGTGTATGCGATTGAAGTGTTGAATAATAATATTTTTTACTATCATAAATAAAAAATATTAACAATAATATTTAGTAATACTTTTTAAATAATACCCAAATAAATCTAATTATAAATATATCCTGCAACCACAATTATAACTCACGTATTAGGAAATAACTACATGCTACAATTAGGTTTTGAAGTCGTAGTCAGAACTTCCAAATTACTAGGAAAAACTAATTAGTATTTCCTTTGGTAATTAGCATTGGACATAAAATTCGTTGCGAAATGATTTCTTTAATTCTCTTAAAATTCCCATATTGTGAACTAGAGCAAAGTTCACAACATGACCAGTGGTACGTTTACAAAGTCTTATAGGGTTGATAGCAAATTAATAACCAATTAACAAGAGTTTGGAGGGTCTATAAACAAATTTACAATAAAGTCTATAACCTGTTTCCTTTGGGAAACGACAGTTAGCCTTTCTGAAGTTGGTATGCCGTGGCTAGGGTTGGGATCTGAAAGACTTCTTAGTAATTAACTCGAGTTCCTACTTTGGATGAGGCGTCTGGTCTTGCTCATCTGCGTGCGACAGACTTGTTGCTACATCTCGGTAAAAACTTGTACCAATTACAACGGTACGGCTCCACTAGGGCCAAGAACTCTTTAGAAGTAATTAATTAATATGCAATATTCATTGAATAAACGGAAAATACTACTCAAATATTAAAGTACCCAATATTATAATGAAAAATATAACATCAATAAATTAATTAGCCTAAGGAAGTGATAGCTAACTACTAAATGGGTTAGACACTTGGTATGTACATATTTATGGAACAGGCACTCAGCCTAGTATTTACCTTTCTTAGTTTAATTTAAATTTGGACGAATCAATAGGTAGTCGCCATTCATAAATAAGGCCATACGGGCCTTATATAAAATTTCAATAATATATTTTCAATTAATAAATTTCAATAATATCGCATAATATATTCAATAGCCCTAAAAACACTTAAAATAAGTTGTGGTGACACAACACAATTACACCTAGGAAGTTTCTATCCCTAAGGACCCATTGTGGTTGTATGGAATAGATGCTTAATTCTGAAACCGGCTTACAACTTAAAAGGTCATTTTTAACGGTTTACTCATCACTAAGTTACTTAAAATTAATATGTATAACAAGTAAAAATACACGGACTAAATGACGAATCCCTCCACTCCCCCCTCACTTGATAAAAAATTACTAAAATCCCTTAACAATATTGTTATTTCTTAATTACAAATTAACTTCAACAACAAGTTCAAAATTATACAAGAAATACTAACTTACTAACAAGATTAACCACATAAAAATTCTAATTTCAAATAATAAAAAATGCGTGAGGCGCCAAAATTAAATCAAAGACAATATATAAGATTAGTAAAGAAGATACTTAATCCACCAATGTTTCGGCAATATTCCAGACTAAGAGACGGTCCGGCTGAGAGACGAGTCCACAGATGACACGATTCTACAAATTAGGGAGCCCCCAACAACTGCCTATCTCGCTGCCACCAAAGACATCCAAACTTCAGATGCACGTGGTCCTAGCTGCGTCTAAAATGGTTGCTAAACACCAAACAACACACAAGCACGCCACTTCCAAAAAAATGTGTTGACTCCTGTTTACGGTGAAGATCTCTAACATGGAAAACGGGTTAACATCCACCGCAAGTCCAAAACCCTCGGAATAAACCCTAGAGGTGTTGTCCGTAAATTCACAAATACATTTTAGGGCCATTTTGATAATCAAAAATTACTAATCTTCTCGATCCGGGTGTCACCAAACAATGTTACCTAGCGGCTTAATTGAAAACCGCTGAACTATCCCAACCCATCAAAGCACATATTATTTTTTACTTACAAAGACATTTTATACATGAGAAACTAAAATTAATATGAGCCAAGATATTGGCTGCTATGTGACAGTAATTATCAGAGGAGACTGTTCACCACCCGGCTTTTTCAACCTTACCAGAATCGGGTCGATCCCCTCTACTCGCCTTCCAAAAGCAACCAACAAAATCCCATTGCATCAACGGCTCTTACGCAATCTATAGATCAATAAAAAATTCTAAATTTAAGCGTCGGCTAGGACGTACCAGAACTCCCCACTGGCAATGTCCCCTCCAACGAAAATTACAATAGCACCAATATTTCAACATCACCAGTTCCTGCAATAATATATCTGAACAATTCAAATGACTTAAGTAAGTCGACTGCATGCAGCGACAACTGACGGAACGGTTCCCCAATTTCCGGCCAGTTACTTCAAGCTCAAATCCACTTAGTCACAGTACTCAGCCTACTGCCACAAGTACTCTACATCTTACTATTGTAAAGAGAATTACTCTTACGACTACAAACTTCTATTATCACCCTTACTGAACCAAATACAACCCTTATTCTAAACGGCTATACCAATTAGCTACACCATGACATAAGCATGTGCCATCTATAGCATTAAACTCACACTACGGTCGTCGGTGAAGATTTTGTGAACGATATGCCACTCTATATAAATCATATTCTCACATATATAACTTCACTTGTCAGAATTACGTACTTGCCAAATGTTTTGACACATAAACACATGAATTTATTTTATTCTGATAAAGTTTTACTGAAATGCTATGGAAATAAATAAAACGACACCAAGTGGGTGGTCATAATTCACATATGGTTCCATTGCTTAGATTTGTTTTTTATTTGTTGACTTTTTCATTAATTTTGAGATTTATCAATTTTGATGTTAATTGCAAAACCGGAGAAACCACACAGAACTGGTGAGGACTTAATTGATCATTACGACAGAAGAATAATAAACAGTTTTACAGTGCCTGAGGGAACATCTGTTATCGATTCGAAATGCCATAAGCTTTTACACATTATATTCAAATTGACATAAATATTGAAAATAGAACATAATCTTTGCCCATTTTCTACGAAGAGCCACTTCCAACGCATCCAAATTTACATATCTTTCAGCTGCCACTCTGGCCTCTAACATACCTTAAACGGAGAAATCCATTCTATTTGCATCGGATGAATTGGCGCGCTACTGTTTCAAGGAAATATTTTGTGTAACACTTTTGTTGTAAAAACGCTTGGTTCATTTTGGCTCGATGAGCTGGTGCTGAGTCTTGTTGATATATAAACGACTTCGAACCGAATTATTTACGCACCCACTTCAGAAAAAGATCTTCCAACACCTCATTTCGGCACTCATTTGCATTTACCGTTACGTCACGGTCTACGAAAACCAGCGGAGAGCGATATTGAGCGGACACTGCGGCCCATACCATGACTATTGCGGATTCTTGCATTCTAACTGTCATACGAATGTTCAAATTATCGCTTGACTTTCCGTTTAACCAAACGCGATCGTTTTGTTTGTTTAACATTAGCTGAATGGTGAAAGTTTTTTCATCCAACGAAATAATGTTCGGAAAGTCGCCACATTTGTGCACCAGCTTCTTTGCTCTTTCTAGCCACTGTGTTCGTCTAAATAATGAACCTTTTGCATCATTTTGTTCAATTGGTTCTTCACTTTTCGGACAATTTCTTTGATTCTTGCCGGCTTTTTTTTTCGACTGGATTGGTCGAAAAATTGGATTGGGCGATCTGCAAAGCTGCCGATTTCTTTGTAACGCGATATCATGCAATACACAAACATTTTGTTCACTTTTAAATGTTACAATTCACGAACGACAGCTGCTTGTGAATTTCCAGCCAAACAGAGCGCAATCACACCGTAACGAAAAAATGAAATCATGCGCGTTAGAAAATAATTCTTATAGTGCGTGCTTGTTAACAATAAAATAAAATGTCATTATTCAAATTTTCAATGTGTTGTCATTTACAGTTTGACAGATACACTGACTTAAAGTTGGTAAAAGAAATTTCCACGGACCCTGTGTATGCGACCGTCAGATATTATCAGGAAAATTTGTTTACGCAATATACATATTTTCTTTCTGTCAATAATAATAATAATAATAATAACAAAACTACAAGGGCTCAAGACGTTAAAACTCCAAGTGCGATTACTTGGATGTTTGTCCATTTCTTTGAAGAATTTATATTTAATAGAACTTTTTCAAGAGCTAGACATCTCTATTTGTATAGTTTTGTCACCTACTACTACTAGTGCTCCAGGAATTGCATGACTCATTGAGGATTTTAAGGCGCATTCAAAATAATCCAATTCGATCTGAGCAGATATTAGCTTAGAAAATTTTGAGGAACCATCTCTATGGTTACGTTGTAATGTACAATCAAAAATAAAAATAATAATAATAATAATCCAAATAATCAGGGCAGTTATGTAGATCAGCTGATAACCGTTGGGCCACTCTAGCGTACCCACGTACCCGAATCGCTTAAGGGAGGAAGAAGATCGTATACCCCCAAAGGCCTGCTGACAACAAAAGGGAGCATAAATAACCGGTCGCACCCTACGTCGTTGAGGATATTGAGACCGTAGTCGAAAAAGACGCTGTTAAAATCTTTTGGAACCACGGTTTTCCTACAACCCATAAAATAGCCGTAAACAAACCTGATATTGTCTTATTAGATTCCACTAAGCGGGAGATGTTCCTTATAGAATTTTCCTTATAGAAAACATTGAAATTAAGGACCCCTCTCTTGCCCCTCTCTTCGCATCCACACCTGAATCGTGCCATCATTCTCTCATCTCTCATACTACTTTGCTACTTTAAATATTCGGGCATACCTATCTCCACTTGTATTCACTTACAACTTTCATTATACCTACTCTTATTCTTATTCTTACATCCCTCTCCTGCATTTCTACACCCTTAATTTATGTACCCACTTCGTTACCCGTGCCTCTCCTATTCATTATTCTATTATACTCGTAACATTCATTCAACGACCACCCTATCCTTTAGAATGATTTTTTCTTTTTCTGCACCCATTCATTCCTATATCTATTATTTTTGATCTCATTCATTCCTGCCATGTACACCATTTTAATCAATCTCTCACTCTCATCCAGTGCCACCTTTATCTCAAATTTCGCAATTTTTTTAAAACCAACCACCCAGCATTTATACCTGCCACATTCCTGCAATACAATTTCATTCCGTGTCGACCTCTCTACTTCTATTATTCTCTTCAGACGTCTTGTTTGCACTCTTTCTTCTCTTTCACCTACCGCCAAACTTCAATCCCATACATCAATATATTTCTAACACACACATCCATAATATTCATTCTCATTCTTATCGATCTCCGGAATATTTCTTCCCACACGCATCTCATTCTCTACATTGCACCGCTTGCTTTCTCTGCCACCATGTCAACATGCTCCTTGCAAGTCCCATTCTGTGCCTACATGTATCCCAGGTATTTGTATCTTTTCCTTCAATTTCAAACTTATTTTTTTTACTTTTCCTCTATCCTTTCTTTCATTCCCTATTTTTACTCCCTCCGATTGCCCATTTCTTAACACCATTTCCAAATCAGCCATATAGATGTTAAACAGGTTTCCACTCATTGGCAACCTTGCCTTACCCCTATTAATTTCAAAACATTCTGATGCATTCTTTCCTACTCTCATTCTAATTTTCGTTCCATCACACATTTTTCTTATCATCCCTACCATCTATTCCGATTTTCTCCATTTTCTCCCATAATCTCTCTTTTATCAATTTATCAAACGCAGACTTTGGGTCAACAAACAACATATATAATTTTCTATGTCTCATATTTCCTGATTCATTACATAATTTATTGTCACTATGTTATCTACCGTCTCCCAACCTTAACAAACCCTGCCTGCGTCTTAGATGAAACACTCTTCTCTTTCATCTCCCTTTCCAACCATCTATTAATAATTCTCGCAACCAATCTATATATCCCATTCATCACAGTAATATTACGTCTATAATTTTCCACACATTTTCTATCACCTCTCTTGTACACCGGGACAATTCCTCTATGCTTCCACTCTTCAGGCATTCTTTCTTTTCTTCCATACTTTATTTATTCCCCTGGTTATTGCTTCGACCCCTCTTTCATTTATACTCCCCATACCTCAATTGGCAACCTATCCGGTCCTGTCGCACTATTTTTTTCATATTCCTTATATTTTCCCTTACTTCCTCCACCTTAATTTCCTCCCACTCATTTTCGTGTTCTATATCCCCTTCCCTCTCATTTCGCATTCTTAGCGTTGTTATCATCCTTTCTTCATCTGCTTCTCTCTTATACTTTTCTTCCCATCTTTTCAATTCTATCATGGATATCTGACTTTTATCATCCGTCACACTTCTCTCTCTTTCAAATATTTCCAGACTTCCTTCTCACTCCGTATTTTATTAATTCTCTATCTCTCTCTCCCCCCATCTCTCTCTCTCTCTCTTTCCTTTCTTTTAATCTCTTTTTTTGCATCTATCATCCTTCACGCTCCACTCTTTTTCCACTTTACTAAGCTCACACCGTTTTGCTTCACCCTTTCTCACATTCCTTAATATTTCTCTTACCTTTTTTTTCTTACTTATTCATACATCATCCACATTCTCAAATCTCCTCTCTGTCTTCTTACTTCCTTGTTTCTCATGTTTTATATCTCATCCCATTTTACCTTTTTCATTCTCTCCACCATTTTCATTTTTTCTGTTTCTTTCCATTTATAACCTTTCTCTCTTTTGTTGCTTTGCTCTATTTCCTCCTCATCCCTATAATACTTTAAATCACTTTCCATTCTGATTCCAATTGAAAGTGATCTGATTCAGTTCTCCAACTTTCACGTATTCTACACACATTCTTGCCCTTTCATTCATCATTACATAATTTATAACAGATCCTTCGCCATGACTCTTAGACGTTATCTCCCCGTTTCAATCTCCATTTATGCATCCATTCGCCATCACAAATCCTTCTTGCTCCATCTATTCTGACACTCTTCTTCCCTCCATATTCGTTACCTTATTTTTAGATTCACTTTCTGCATTCACCCCATCTTCACCTGAATAATAACTTCCATTCTCTCCAATTCTTACATTCCAATCATCCATTATTGTTTACAATTCTATATTATTTCCTCTACTATTTATCACTCAGTTTTTTCTTAAATTCATTCCAGTCTATTCATTCTAGTACGGTTACCTTGTAAATGTACTCAACAAGATTAGAAACAATTCAGTGAGTGACAGATTGTTTAATAATTTTTTAGTTGAAGAAAACGATAAAGAATTCAGTTCCTTGTTATTTCACGCAGAACTTGACCCTCAAAAGGTAAAGTTTGATTTTAATTAATACCTTTTTACTTTGAAAACATGGATTATGGTCCAAAAATTTTATAACGTACAGGAATATTACTTGGACATTTACTTACCATCAACGACTTGATTTAAATAAACCATTTCTTCGACTGCTTCGTAACTTATTTCCCCATTATATTTTTCCAAGGTCGTATAAATTTCTTCTCTAAGTTGGTTCTGGATTTGGTGGTTCTGTGCTAATTCGAAAAGACAGAACGTCATTGTTGTTGAACTAGTTTCAAAACCGCCTGAAAAAAATATGAACGCCTGAGCCACTAGATCTTCCATAGAACATCTGCTCGACGCAGTTTTTTCATCTTGAACGCCTGAAATTTATTCAACGTTTTAATCTAATAGTAACTGACAGCCAATAAGTTAATTATTTTACACGGTTTAATATTATGAGTTTTAATTGTTAGCAATACTCTGATTTAGATAATTTATATAAACATTTTAGTTATTGTTAATTTGATCAAGTTTACTTGTGTCTCGATTTTCACAAGATTTTATTTACGGTATGAAAATAATAAAAAATTAAATGATCAAGAACATACCTTCTTCGTTTCCTTGCATATGCAGATTGATCAAAGCATCCATAAAATCATTGATTTTTATATTATTCTCTAATCTATAACGAACTGTTTCCTTAAAGACTCGTTGGAAGAAAAACGACATTTCTTTATTAGATCCATCTATCCTGAGAAACTTGGCTAAATCTTCATTAAATAAAATTAGAATCATTTTCATCATACGATATATACTTTCTTCCGTAATCATTTTACTGTACTTTCTAAATTCATTATCGGGTTCCTTCATTGCATTACAATTTAAACCCAAGCCCACTGCTCCTATAACATCTATTGAAAATCGGGCTGCGACATCTTTAATATCTAAAGATTTGTTGGATGCAACCAATTCATTTAGAATTCCTTCCAAAGATTTAGCAGCATTCAATAAAGTGGAAATCATCAATTTAATCTTTCCTGGTGTAAATGTTGTTGTAAATTTTTGTCTCAGTAAACGCCATTTTTCACCACCTATTAGAAAAAGATTCCTATCCAATGGTTGTACCTACGGATTTTAATTCATAATTGTATAAAATGAAACATGCTATATAATAGATGGGAAACCATTTTGTTGTTATTATCCATTGATATTTGTGTCCTAAGGAAATATCCATGAAGGCATGAAAAAGGCCGTTACGTCAAGTAGCATTTAAAAAGCCTCACAAGATTAAAACATGTGAGTTCAAGAGCTCTGTGGGGCTGTCTAACATATGTCAAGGAACTGACAAAACATAATTTATGGTGGGTACCATGACATGTTGGATTTGTGGGCAACGAAATAGCTGACAAGCTAGGTGAACAATTTGATAGGTCACAATCCGTCGTCTAACTAAAAACTACTCGAAGCAGATAATAACCATATGAAGTTAGAATATACCATTGGAGGAAGGTTTCAGGAAAAAAGCATACCAAAGACTTTATAAACCTGACATATGCCACAAAAACAAAATTGCTTAGTCCCACAAAAAATCAACTTTCAACATACATGAATTATATTACAATGCATCGTCCTGTGAATTATTCACATGAATGAAATTGATGAGGTTGAGAATCTCACCCAAATAATATCCGAAAGCAATCCTAAGGTTTCTTGGGGAAGTGAGACTGCTTCAAAACGGAAAGGGCAGGTTATAAAAGGCAGGACAAGAAAGGGCAGGTTATAAAAGATGCATTTAGATCGGGATGGAAAAAGAATTCCTCGTCGAGCCCTCTTCATATTGTAAATATAGTGGTAATCTTATCGTTACACTAAGATAATGAATCTATGGTGCTTTAGGTGTTTTTTATTGGATTGGATTTTTGATTTTTTGGTGCGGTAGCTATTTTTCTCCCCCGCTATCTTTTTCGAGTTAATTAATGCCGGTTTTTTGTTCATCTCGGATCCAATCCTTGTTGAGTTCTTAGATGCAGCGGACTTTTTCGATATAAAAATTTAAAAAAAAAACAGTTTTCGAGAAAGTGGCCTTGCAAAATTTTGTTTTAAAAACAGCAATCTTTACATAAGTTGCGCCTTTGTAGCGTATGAGTTTCCTATAAATCATAATAAAATTCCGATTTAAGATTATTTTAGATACGTCGTGTATTTTGATATACACTTAATATGATGAATCCATATATAATAGGTTCATCATATTATATGATCCCAAATATGACATATTGTCGCGTTTATTTGTGTCCGTGACAGTATAGGAACGTTAGTTTTTAATAGGTAGATAAATTCAACTTTACAGATTAAACCCAGGCAATTTTATAACAGAGATCGATAAATATAAGTTATTAATTCAGGGAGCTAGAAAGAAGCGTAAAATGGGGAGGGCAAGTTGAGGGATAATTACTGGATAAGGATAGGAATAAAGGGAAACCATATGGTAAATGCAGAATGGGAGGGAGCATATGGACGACTGATTAGAATGGAAGAAAAAGAAAGATGGTGATGATGGTATATGTAAACAAAAATTGGATTGAGTTCGAGAACGGGGTGAATGAGTTGATAAGAAACAAAGGGGATGAATGGGTTGCTTTAGTGATAATTTGTGACTGGAATATGAGGATTGGTGAAAATGGTGGAAGATATATAGTTGGGAAGAAGTATTCGTAGAGAGAAGATCTAAGGATAAAGTGACAAATGTAGAAGGAAAGGGATTTGTAGAATGCATAGAAGAAAATGGGGTGACAGTAGGTAATGGGTGTGCGGTTGGAGACTGGGAGGGTAATTTTACATTTAGAAGACATGGAGGAGGATCAGTTATGGATTTTTTGATAATAAAAGAGATAAGAAGTGATTGGTTGGAAAGAATGAAAATTGGGTGAAAGCGTCGAATCTAATCACTTTCCAGTGGAGACAGAGTGGAGTATAGGTGGAGGGGAGCAAGAGAATTTTGATGAGGATGAAAATGTACAAAATAATTTATATAAAACGGCAAGAGATCATAAAAGATTGAAAGAGAAGGGAGAATGGAAGGAGGTGGATGAAGAACGGGTTAATAAGAAAAGGGAAGTGAGGGAGATATTATAAAGGTCACGAAAGGAGAAGCGACATGGGAAGAGTACGATGAGCAAACGGAAATTGGACAGAAGAGGATAAAAAGGTAATAAAAAGAAGGATGGTAAGAGAAGAAGAAATGGTAAGGGATTTGAAGTGTGAAAGTGAGGTGTGGAGATATATGAGATATATGAGACGGTGTGGGTTAATGGGGAAAAAAGGAGATAATGTGATTTAATATTGAATGACTAGGAGGAAAAGTGTAGGAGAGAATTGCCTGAAAATGGGAATGAAGAAGGAATTAGGAATGAAAGTGAAATAGAAATTGGGAGTTGTGAGGAGGGAAGTGAAGTATTAGAAGTAAGAATGGAGGAGGTGATAAGTGAGATAGACAAGATGAAGAAAGGAGGTGTAGCTGGGCCAGACCAGATACCTGTTGAGGTGTGGGGATGTTTGAATGGAATGTTGGAGTGAAAGCAATAGTAATAGCGTTAAATAGGATATGGATGGGAAATGAGAGTGTACCAGAACAATGGAAGAAAGGTGATATTGTATCGGTGTATAACTGAGATGAGAGGAAGAGTGTAGAGAGCTATAGAGGGATTACAATTATGGATGCATTATACATATTGTATGCAAGGATTGTAAATAGAAGATTGGAAGAGGAGGTAATAGTGAAAGGGTTCTTCGTACACACAGAATGGTTTTGTAAGGAGTAGGGAGACCATGGACAACATAGTAACAAATAACTATGTGATAAATCAAGAATTAGGTGACAAGAAGAAGGTTTACTTCTTGTTCGTGGACCTCAAATCTTCATTTGATGGAGTGAAAAGGGAGTACTTGTGGAAGAAAATCATAGAGCTGGGGATTTCGAATAGATTGTTAAGAATGATAAATGGTTTGTATGAGGGAACGGGAGTTAGGGGGAGAGTGAATGGAAACGTGTCCGAATGTTTTGAGGTAGTAAGAGGAGTGAGGCAAGGGTGTCCACTTAGCGCATCATTTTTAA
>WYDF02316336.1:0-14683 GCA_009867245.2 Adranes taylori
TATATATTTAACTGCAACTGTACAGTTTCAGTCGGAAACATCTAAAAAATTATAATACCATAAAACTGACCTACTATTATATAAAGCGAGACCCAAAAATCTCTGGCATATTTCGGGATATTTATTTGGAAGTCAATTTTCATAATGTTAATTTACAAGTCAAATGAGAGGTAACAATGACAATTAGAGTGGAGTTTCAAAATATACTAGCATCTATAAATTATTGGATATGTTGGTCACTAAGAAGTTAATATGGGTAAATAAAACCATATATTCATCAAACCAATATGGTTTTGATGAATAAATCAGTAAAATCTAATTTAAAGTGATATTGTGGTTGAAATCAAGGAGATCCATTATATGAAATTAATGAAACATAATGTCGTCTAACTCCATTTTATTTTAAATATCCTAACACGTTTTCGATCACGTAACCAGCATTTATACATATAGAATTCCTGCAATACAATCTCACACGTCAACTTCTCTTCAGATATCCTATCTGCCTCCTCTCTTTCATATGCTGGCTACACTTCAGCCCAGGGCCGCCGAATGCCGCTCGGGCGCCAGTTTATATTTTAGGTGTAAATTAAAATATTGACATGGTGGTACATTCTAGAAGAATAAAGAGTAGTACAGAGTTACTATGCAAATAAGAAGTATTAACTTACCCATTAAAACGAAACTATCCTTTAAAGGTTAACCTTTTAGCGTTTCTTTTCATGAAATCTGTTACCACAGAATCTAAGTCATATTTTCGAACTAACTTTTGTTCAATTGCTAGTACTCCTAAACTCGAAAGGCGGTAGATCTTAAAACATTTTTGATTCTTTGAAGTGTTGAAAATGATCTTTTGGCAGTTGCCATAGTTGTTGGAATGTTTAGGAAAATTCGTTGTGCTACATTAGGGAAGATTCCTTCTAGATTTAGTTCCTTTATCGCATTTAGCAAATTCAAAGGTGATAAACTCTCTTTGCCGACTCGTGTGATAAACTCGTTAGCAGTGTATACAACTTTCAGATTTATTAATTCCTCTACTAGCTCCATTCCAATATCTGCGGCGTATATCTCAACCAACGAAGTGCCCAATTTTTCGATTTCGTTGTCGGAAGCTTCACGAAATGTTCAAACAATCGAAAATATTCACTCAATTATCTCATGGACTCAAATCTCTGTTAGTCACTAATTATAGAGTCCAAAATCATAAAATAAATCTCCCTCTTAAATATTCCAAATTTGCCTTTTAGATCAGCATCAAGTTGTAGTTCTTCATTTTCTTCGTCTGAAATTCTCTTACGTTTTCTACCTCTTTTTCCTTTTCCTCAAGAAGTATGGACCATCCTATGTTTCTGGCAACGCTTTAAGTTCCGTCAGACTGGCCTCCCATTTATCCTTGCGCATGTCCCATAGTTCTTTAATCAACGCACTCAGTTTGCTTGAAGCCAAGTCTAGCGTTCCACCTCGCCGTTGAATCAGTTTATAGACTACATCTATTAGCTGAAGAATTTTTACCCATATCGATAAAAGAAGCAAGAAATTGAAGGTTTTGACGTATTTCGTTGAACCAAGTATATCTCTCCGACATTCTGGGGACAGGTGAAGTTTTAGTACGTTATTGAGTGCCTGAAAAACTCCTGGAAGATGTCTGACAAATTACACTATCCACCCTAACGGACCATTGAATTTGTGATATTGAATGCAAGTTATTAGAAACGTTTTTCTTAAAAAAATCCCAACGTTGTGGAGACGAACTGAATAAGTTGAACATTTTCTGTATGGCTCCAAAGCATGTAGTAGGCGGAATGCAACTTAACTGCTTCCCGCAGAGATTCAGTGAATGACAAGTGCAAGCAGAATATACAGCACGACAATTCTTAGCTAGAAACAAGTATTGCTTGAACCGCTGTATACGCACCTTTGTGTGGGACCCTTGAACCTCTACACTCGTTGTTTGGGATCATATGCTCTTCTAGTTTATTCATGATCAGTTGTCAATAGCTTCGCCAATTTTTTGAGAACAGTCTGCAAAGTATAATAATCGTTCTTTTACTTCATATGATGCCTGGAAGTCTTCAGAAAAAAGATACCTAATCATAATGGCTGTTTGTTCTACGTGAGACGAGTCAGGGGTTGCGTGTACTATTATTGAAAAAATCTTTGCTCTTTCACGCTGTTCTAAAATAGTTTGAACTATTTTTGTTCAACCTAATTGGATTGATTAATTTTGGGTTTACCAGGACAAGAAATTTACCTGCAATCTTGTTCCCTCTTCCAGCAATTGGCGTACAATTTGAAGGTGTTGATTCAGAACTGGGTCGTAATTTGCTACAAGTTCAAGCAAGTCTAAAAAGTTGCCATTGGAAGAAACACCAAATTCTAGTAGAGTGACCACGAAAGACCATACCCCTTTCTGAGAAAAACAGTAACAAGCAATAGACGTTTTAAAATTTCCATCCACTAATCTTGTTTATTTTTCAAAGAATTCAGTAATAAGTCACTTAATGTTGCATCAGCTTTAATTTTTTTAGTTCCACCCTGCAGCGGATATAGCTTTTTATGTGCTGCAGTGCTTTCATGCTCAGGAGTTCTGTCGCGCAGTTTTTCCCACCTCTTCGCAGTAGAATACCTAACACCGGATGCAAAGAGGGACCTTGCGTCTTCGGGTAAAGAAGTAAATAATTGCGCGATAAACAGAAAAAAGCTTCTTTTACTCTACTCCACACCAGCCAATCCCTAAATAAACACTCACCATTTTTCTGTTCCTTCTGAAAGATAGTAACTGGAACTGAAGCTCTTACTTTGTCGTGAGGAAAATTATTTGGCAACTTTAGAGCGGGTATTTTAAATCGATAGATATAACAAAGTTAGGGCTTCATATGCCAAAGAATTTATCTAATTCCCTTTCGGCAGTTGTATTATTCAATAAGCTGGGTTGTTTTGATTGCGATGTCGCTGACCCTGCACTTGAAAAGCTTGTTCGATAATCAGACAAATGAACTAAATGCGGATCTTCTATTTCCCGGACTAAATCAGACTCAGGCTCAGACACAGGCAACACTGATGCTACTTCTTCTCCAATCATGTTCTGCGTGCTTATATCTTGTGACAATCCTGCTTCTGAATCATATAACTTCTTAATAGGTTTGAGAAAATTTTCTAATGAAAGTTGACATTTTCTAGCCTTGATTTTCTGTCCCATTTTTTCTTTCTCTCTTGAACACCTGATTTATATTTATAACTCATTATTATTCTATTAAATATTTCACTTACATATATGGAGTAATTACTGCACACAACACAAACCAACCACAAGTCAAAAGTTAATACTACGCAATATTTTAATAGCGAATTTTAATGAGAAAAAGAAATTCATGTTTACATATATATTATTGTGTGATCGCACCAAACCCGAACTCATAAAGAGATACTTCCCACAATAATCTCAACACAATTATTCAGAAAAATTAGCAACCATATCCTCCATTCTTACACACCAACACTTTTGTTTTTACACATACAATTCAAACTCTCATCACTCTCTCTCTCTCTCTTTATCATATCCATCGTTTCTTCCCTACTTTCGGCCAAACACACTACATGGCCGAGTTACTCTATACTCCGCGTTACTTAGAGACTATATCTTTTCGTTATTTACAATTATTCTCCTGATTGTCAATTTTTTAACACAACTTCTAAATCAGCCATGTATATATTAAATAAATTTCCACTCATTGGACAAACATGCCTTACACTCAAGTGACTTCAAATCATTTTTTTTATTCTCGCTTTTACTTTCGTTCTCTCGTCCATTCCTCTTATTATCCTTAACATTTTCTTTGATATACAAACTTTCTTCATCTTCTCCCTCTTGTTAATTGTCAAATGCGGACTTTAGGTTCATAAACAATAAATATAGCTTCCTTTATTTGCCTATTTCTTGCTACATTATATAATTTAACGTTATATATTGTCTGTGGTCCATCTACCTGTAACAAACCCTGTTTACGTCTTTGACAGTACTCCCTTCTCCTTCATTTCCTTTTCCATATTTTCGTAAATAACCCATACAACTCATTCATAACTATCACTCGCTTGTAAGTTTCTACACACTTCCTATCTCCTCGATTACCCCCTATTTCCATTCTTCAGATATTCTTTCTTTCTTTATTCCATTTATATCCCTGGTTATTATATTAAGTTATTATATTTTATGCAATTTAAAATATAATAACTTACGAAATAAACTTCAAAAGAATTGGAAACTAAAAATAAAATATCTCTATAACTTACAAGTTTTGGACAGGCCTTTGATGTTTTCCACAGAATTTCCATAGAACACTCGTAAAGATTAATTAGACGCGGTGCGTGGTCTTCGAAACTGCATACAAACACTATCTTCGCCGATAAGAAATGGTTATTGTTTAGTGGGCACGATGAGCCGTATAGTACATCAAATGAAAACTGATAATCGACGTAATCATCTTCGGCTTTGTGTGGTTCATCAAATATTGAACCATAGTTTAAAATTTCATTTCCCTGCTTTAGAATTATCTGACCATATTTCTCTACAAAATATGTATAATTATAACAAAAACTTAAATCGTTTGGAAATATTTTGTTATTCATTTTAATGTGTTTAAACTTTATTTGAGGATTTTCATAGATCCATTTTAAAATGTTGCAGATAAATTCTTAGGAGTGTTACCACACGTTTCTCGCTTCTAATTTCTTAGGAAGAGATCACTGGATATGAATAGATACATGTTTAATATTAACCTCTAATGGCTTTCGAAATATTTTTTACAAAAATATTTTTTTTTAACTGAAATCTAATCAAACTGCATAATTAACACGTTCACAGTAAAAGCGGTTTTTGAAGTTTACTCTCACACGTCCACGTATGTTTAATTGATATTACAGTTTTATTATGTCTTTACGTCCGCTTAATGTCATTGTTATTAACAGATAGTTTCATTGTACTTGTACGAACACTGCTTGTATTACTATTTTAATATTTGCATATTTATAGAAATTTGTATTTCAAAAATTTGATTATTTTTGTGAAAAATAAATATTGTAAGAGATTAACATGTTTTCGAAATGATGTACCTTTACGACGTTCATGAATCATATGTGTTCAAAAATTTTTTTTAAATGCCCAATATGCATCACCCTCATGTTGAATATTTCTGTTTATATCTATATAGTCACATGAATCATGTATGGTCATGGACGTCAAAATGATAACTCATTATGAGTCACATATGATACATGGACAGTGAACGTGTTAATAACTATTATAGTAGAAAAAAGGAAAGTCGCGTCGTTTTTTATGTAAATATCTGAGTTCAAGATAAATGAGTATAGTTTAACATTAGTTTTGAAGTTACTTTGTGGGATGATTTTATGGCTTAAAAAATGGGGATTAATGTAACAACGCATTGACAATTTATAACTTGTTATGTGAAACCATTTATAACTTATTTGCAACATTTAAACAAGATTCCTGTCAAGGTCGTCCTTTTGGACCAAAGTAACTCTACAATAAAAAATAGTATTGCACAAACAGTTTTAGGGGGTAAAGAAACTTTGTGATAGATTCACACCAGTAGACTGACGTACAAATGGCGGCTCGAATTCAATGGTATCGATTCACAATGATTCCCATATTTTTAAATTTTATATAAACTTTTTTTTTTTTGGGAAAGTCTGATTATGCTGCAATTTTGCCTATAAAAAAATTAAAAAGAAAAAGTTTAATTAATAACTCATGCTCCTTATTCTGCAAGCTTGTCACCGAATGCATTTTTTATTTCCGCTAATCAAAATAAAATGAGCAAACAACAATGTTCAAGGCGTTTGAAGCTGTAGAGGCGTTCCTAAAGCTAGTACAAAGTAGAAAAATGCTACACGGTATTCTTTTCTCAAAGGTAAAAATGCAAAGATGCCAAGAATATTATGAGAAACACTAAATTATTTCTTAAACACATCTGTGTGTGCGTTTATGTTTTATAAAACTAAAAAACAATCTTTGTATTATAAATTCGATGGCCAACTACGCAAATTTGCAAGTGCATTATCTTCTTTTAATAAATATGTCAAACTCAGAGATTATTATTGACAAATAGCTCATGGAAATATAATTTATAATATGCGCGTGGTTAATGTATAAATTAACGAATATTAGCTGCGTAGTTTTTGTTTTAATTCAAATTGGGCTTACAATGTTTGCGTACTTGGCAATCGAACTGTATATTCTATAAATCCCAAAAAGAAAGAAACATAGTATTTTACTCGATATTGGTAATGATGGATCAAGCCTTAGAGGTCCACAAATATTTAGAAGTATTTCATTTGAAGAATTTTCAACAATCCAACCTTTACTACGATCAAGTTCTCTGATATCGTATATGTAATCCTTGTTGAGATCTGGAAACTAAAAAAAAAAAACTAGTCTGCATTTCGATATTTGTAAAAATACAATAATTTGATTAAAAGTTGAATAAGGTACATTGATTGAGCATTGATTAACTAGGTTTAGGATAGTAATGTTCATAGACTCAAAAAGAAAAGAATATTATAGTCAAAGTACCCAGGACAATAGTTACAAAAACATTTTTTTTTATATTTACGTCTTTTATCCCATCTGAATCTATAAGATTATGATTGGAATCATTTTCCTAGCAGTATGCTGATGAGACATACTGTTGGATTATTACTTCTTCAGTCATTAATTCTTTCACCTATTTTATTGAATTCCTCATTTGGATGAGTTTTTAATCTTTCTATTAATTAATTTTTTTATCCATGGCGAGCTCAGGTATGTGATGAGCTTTTAGTGCCTCCATTAATTCCAAATTCCTGATGTACCAAGAAGCATCTGTTGTGCTGTACTACTATATGCTTCGGAACGGTGTCTGCCTATAATTCGCATACATATATTAATTATGTGGTCTAATAATACGATGCATAATTTTAGCCCTGGCTTTTATGGATAACTTCAAATTGTATTGAAAATTGAGTACAATTTATTGTCTTTCTTGCAACATGAGATAACCGCGTTCATTTACAATCGAAAAACATCCATTTAATCCATAAGTTTTTGCAGACAAAAATGCTTGAATACATTTGATAATTTCTAGTAGAAAATTCAATGCTTTCATTTTGAATAATAGCCCATTTCTTCGCAATCGATCATACGCTTTCTAAACATCAAGAAGCGCCGCGTATACTGTGTGTCATTTTCCCGACTTGAGAAATTATTCCATTCAAATTTGCTGCCTGTTGAATAGTTGCGAGTTTCTTTCTGAATCCCATTTGATGTACCAGTAAGATGTAATTAAAAAAAAAATAGTTTTCAGAATTTCCGCGACTTTTGAAAAGCAACGTAATAAACTAATGAGTCTCTTATTCTCCGGGACTGCAGAGTCTTTATCCTTTTTGGGAATTGTTACCACAATCGCATTCTTTCAGCTGCTATGAAAATAACTATCCATAATATCCAAAAGTGATTCCAATGACGTCTACGGTAATAATTTCATTGCCAAATTTGAAATTCTATCATCACCTGGAGCTTTTTTCTTATTTAAATGATCTACTAAACATCGAATTGCTTGATCATCCTCCGTACAGTCCTAACCTCAGTCCCAACGATTTGTTTACATTTCCTGCCATTAAGAATGCACTGCGTGGTCAACGATTTCAATCACCTGAAGATACAGTCGATGCTTTCCAAATGACCATTACAAGCATACCCATTGAACTTTAAATATAATTTTATTAACTAAATGTAACAATTTACATATCTTAATATAATATGTTAATTTTATATATATTTTAATAGTACTTGAATAAGAAATCCTATTTGATTCGAAATCTAGATAGCATTTAATTTTTGAAATAAAAATACTTTTGGAGGTGGATCAGTTCTTTTAATTCATTAAAATGGATATTTCAAATCACTGCAACACTTCGATTATAATATTACTTTATTTTTCAACGAAAACCGAAAATACAGCCGCCACAAATATTAAAATTACTGAATATATTTCCACTACTGTACACTGACAATGACATTACATTCCTATTTTCCTGTGTACGGGGTAAGTTACGCAATTTACATTTGACAACAAACAAGAATCATTTAAAATGAAATAAAGAATTTAAGGTAAAAAAACGAAGGATTTCAGATTCATTTTACGGCGCAAAAAATATACACCCTGAACGAGAATATTTTGAAAAAATATAAACAGTGTGTTTTGCAGCTAATTGTGAATTATAACCAGAAAGAAAACAGCGGAAGATAATACAAAAATATTAAAATAAAATTAAAAAGATAATAAACAAAATCTTTTAATTCGTAATTAAATATCCTATATTAAAATTGTAATAAAGTAAATAAGCTCTCGCTAAACAATATCGGTATAACTTATCGTAAAACTAATACATCTTGAAGCACAAAATATTTCTTTTCTTAGAAATCTTACGTAACCTCTATTTATTATCTAACGCTTTACATTTGCTTTGTAAATATGCAATTTTGTCTCATCAAAATAAAACTCATTATGTTATCAGTTTTAAATGTAATTATACTGTACAGTGCGAGATGTAATTGTTATGCATACGAGTTTATGAAGTCATGCTTCTATGTTTTTATTTATTTACGCAAAACTCCATGAAAATATACTACAAAACCTATCCTATTTCAGATTAAATTAAAACTAACATCATCGTTACAATTATTTAAAATAATCTTATAATTCCATGTGTCATTTAAATACTCCAAATGACCTATTCTCGTTAAATCTAAAGTCTACTGCAAATGCAAGAACAATAAAATTTGATTAATGGTGATCAGAATTAGTATTTTGTCTAGACATGTGCCCGAAATGTTTCTAACAAAGTATCCCAAAGAAAATAAATGAATATTTAATTCTTCATTTATATAAAAAAAACCTCTGATGTGATGAAAAATTATAGAAGTGAATTAATTTGCATAGAGAGGAGGTTATATGATACTAATAACAACTAATTTACGTTGATATATTTTCCAGAGTTATATAAATCAACCGTATTGATCGAACAATAGTACTTTTCAAATGTAAACAAATTGCACCTGCAGTTTATACATAGTTTTGTTGAACATTCCACACAAATTGGCTTAGTACCCATGTAACATAAGTGGAAAGTTTTTCTTTTTAATCTCGAGGGACATGTGTAATATAGTTTTCTTTTTTCAAGTTTCTCCGTGCCAACTGGTTCCAGCGGTTCTTACGGAAGATTTAAATCCTCCATATCGGAAACCGCAGTTCTCGAGAAATATTTGCCTTAGTAGACCTTCTTTCTAAATGCGGCCATCTGCTACCTGCAAGTATCCTTATGAAATCGGTTTTCTCAAGCGCAGAATTATTTTTATCACTCTGATGGATATAATGGAGATTCCACTGATGTCTAAGATGCGACAAAGTAGAGTGCTTGACACATTTCATCAAGAGCATCCACGTAGCCCTTCGTAAAATTATAGTATTATTCTTCATCGTTCCAATGTAAGTGAATCCCCTGTTTTTTAATTGCTGTACAACTTCTAAGGAAGAAAACCATTATCGGCAGTAATATTTCGATTTGTGCCTTCGATAGGTGTTACTAATCTTAGAACGGACTGTGTTGATTTTGCAAATTTCTTCAAACTGTATTCTAAACCAAATCCATCATAGTTTTTGTCAATATATATAGCTATTACAGAAGTACTCTGTACGTGCATCTGTCATCTATACAATCTTGATACCATATTTATATACCTTGTTGCATTTTGTAATTACGTATTCCCAGAAAGGAGACCAGCAACCGTTTACTCCAAAACAATATACCGCCCGACAATTTTTGACAAACCGTTCACAAATTTCTAATATTGGCGCTTTGGGATCTTCTTTTTTCCTGAGGTCTCGATCTAAAGAATAATCAAAGCGTAAACACGCTAAAAGAATGCAAATCTCTACTTGATTACGACGCATCGAAGTATCTCTCTTCCCGTTCCAAACATTTTCTTAATATTTTCATGATTTGACACAAAAACAGCAGTAGAACTGATAAATGCTCTAAGCTCAACAATGTCCAAATTTTGATGCTCTGTCCTAGCAGAATGCTAAAGTTTTTCTCTTTGGTTTTTTTACTCTCTCATTAGTCCAACACAAAGTGGTGTTTAACAAATCTTCAGAGATTAGTAAGTTTTACACTGCAGAAGGCTGTGTCTAGTTCTTGATTTTCTAGTTCTTCGTTAGGATTGTCAGAATCGGCTTGTTGATTTGGATAACAACCTCCACATCTATATCGGGTTCTTCACCTTCTTGCTCAGAGTCATGTTCACTTCGTTCGTAGATACTTTCGTTAGCACTATCCTCGTCACTTTCGGCTTCGTTTTCATGTAACCACTATAAAGTACTAGTCTCAAAATCCGGATCAGTAAAACGATTTTTTTTGATGGACCTGCACCACAATCAGCCATAATTACGAGTAAATTTAAACAAAAAATATTTCATTATTAGTGTGGTGCGCTCACGATGACCGTACAAATCATTTGATACGACGTAATTTGAAAAATAAGCGTCAGAGGAACGACGTCCCCAAACTGCTTTCTTACAATACACTAACTTAAAGGTACAGAGACGCTCAAGGCAAAAAAACTAAGGAGTAAACGTTAGAGAAGCAAATATGTGCAGTTAAGTTCAAATAAAATTATAATATTAATTCATTAAAACTACGTGACTCTAAGTTCAAGGCGGAAAATTGGAATACTGGAATACTGAATAATAATAAAATTTGCTTTCATATAAACTTAGTAATTACTTTTGTCTGAATATAATATATGTGTGAACTAAAATGAAAAACAATCTCTACGTATTAGTAAACTCCATTTATATTACAGACTTGTTGTTTTGAAAGCTTGATGTATTATAGCTAGTAAAGAAATTAAATAGATGCGTTGAATATATAAGTCGAGGCAAACTTTTCATTTAAAAAAATTACCATATTTTGTAAAATTCACTATGTTTTACACTTACCTTGCATACTGTTGGTGTTTTTATGCATGCATATTTTGATTCAGCTTCAAATTTTGTACTTTGAAATTTAGTTTTTCCTTTCAGTCTAAAATTGCCCAATTTTATATCCCAATTACACTTTAATACAATTTCTGTCTTGTAGGCTTCAATAAAAAAAAGCAATAAATATTAATCAACAATATCAAAACCATGATACAATAGTTTAGTTTTTACAGCCGTCACAAGCAAGCAACTTTTGTATTTTGTGAAAAATGAAAGACGTCGAATATCATTCAGTGATTAAATTCCATTACAAGAATGGGAAAAACAATACAGAAATCGAAGCCGAACTGGATGCTGTTTATAGCGAGTATACAGTGTCGCTAGCAGCAGTTAAATTTTGGAAAGCTGAATTTGTTCGTGGTCGTACGAGTATTTTTGAAAATCCATATGATTACGGAAAACCGTCGAATCAAAATGCATACATATCAACTGAGCGTGTACACGCCATCATACAGAAACATTTGGTTTTTGAAAGAGCTTTCCCCGTGATGGTTCCACATTTATTTCTTACTGATTATTTGGCAAACTACTACGCAGAATTATTGGATCGTTTCGATGCCGAAGTGAAGAAAAAAAATCTAGTTTGGCGCGCAAAAAAGATCTCTTCCATCATAACAACGCACCCACTCACAGAGCTGCTGTCGTGCAGGCATAATTTAACCAATTAGGCTAGGAATTGATCGATATTCATCAGATTTGACCCTTGCGACTTCTTCCTGTTCCCAACCCTTAAAAAATGGCGCGGAGAACGCCGTTTTACAACAAACTATGAATCGATGACCGAAATTTCAAAGTATTTTGAAGAGCTCGAGCAAAATTACTTTTCGGAAGGGATGAAAAAGTTGGAGAGTCGTTTTGCAGTGTCTTGCCTTAAAATGGGACTAAGTCGAAAAATAAATGATAAAAAAATCGTGCGTTGTCTTAATTAGGCTACATTTCCGTTAAACCACCCTCGTATGTTAACTGCATTGATACTTATCCTAATTTAAAAATAAGATTACATACCTCCAATCTTTTTGCTCGAAATTTTAATCCCATGATCAGAACTCGATGTATATTGTTCTTTAAAACTTGATAACGGTACTACAGACCCAGTACTATTAACCCAGCAGCCATTTAAGTTTAATTTTGTATTATGTCCTTGATTACAAAAGTCCAATTTATTACATAGTTGATATAGGACTCTACCGTGTTCCTCAGATATTAGTTCGAAAGGTTTTTCTCTCTTCAATGGAGTTAAATCGATCACATAGCCCTTATGTCTAAATTTACAAGGCGTGTTTTTGTATTCTATGTAGTTTACATTTGTTACATACGAACAGTCGCCATTAGTGAATTCATCATCGGAAGCTTGATTAATTATGATTCGTAAAGTTAGATTATTTCCGTTGCGACCGCATCTTGAACCATTTACAATCAAATAATAATACGAGTCATCCTCGTCTTCTAAAATACATTACATAAAACGTGGATCAGAAAATAAAATCAATAAAAGTTTTGAATCTTTGACGATGACACAATGTAATTACTTTTGTTACTCAAAACGTAAGCGTCTTTACTTTGTAGAAACAAATACTATAGTCATTCACCATCGATTAAACTCATTCATCTTAGTCAAGCAGCCCACTTTGCAATATGCCCTAGTAGAAATATCCTCCCTGTTCGTAAGTCACATCCCCTAAATTTGGAAGGAACACGACAAGATGAAACCAGATTAGATCTCAAACCTTATTTATATATCACAAAGGAAATACAGCTAATATTTCTATTGAAATATTTAACTCACCGAAAAAATCTGAAAAGACTGGTGCTTGTCGATGCCATTGAGGACTGCATGACACTGGAAACGATTGAAACCAAAGGAGGAGCTCATACACTGCTATCTGCAACGTATGATTTCCCGCTTTTTGTGTTTATTGAACGTCGGCGAAAAGGCACCCACGGGAAAAAATATTTGCAGATTCTTGAAATGATGAAAAGTCCAAGATGAAAAGTCTAAAGAGAAAAGAAATGATCTTGTTGAAGAAGCACTGCAATTTGCAAAAGATACAGGTGAATAGATTCTAGGTATTCTTGTAGTAAAGAAGAAGAACTGTCAGGAAAAAGAAAATTATACCAGGATAGAAGGCTGCAAACGAGTCGCTGACTTTGGAGCAAAAACTGAAAAGGTCAATCTTAGAGTGCATTTACAGGTTTCAACAAGAAAGCAATACATGTTGCGGTATGAAATATGTATCAGATCAGTTTGCAGTCTTAGATCCCAGCAATCTGATGGAAAGCTCGGAGACTGAACTTCGCAATTTGTACAAAGTTTCTACCAATGGTATCTTTACATTCCTTACAGAAATTTCACGCCTAAGAAGAATTGTAAAAGTCGCCAAAGTTCTAAAAGACAATCCCCTGGTTGGATTTCCTTTAGATTTTTGGAGTTTGTGGTTGAATATGAATTTTTCGACTCTATTCCCAATCCCACTTTAACATTAAGATTTATCTTAATTTTCTATGTTAACAACCAATTGAATAAACTAAATTGCTTTCTGAATAAATTTTATTTTATATTTTGGTGGACATGGGGGTGACAAGTTCAAGTTTAAACTCTGCATCGGGTATCACCAGAGTTTTTGCTACGACACTGAAAGCAAGGTAAAGCAAAACAGTTTAATTGAAATAGAGGACGTTGTGCTTAGAAAAAATGAACATAAAGATAAAAGATGTGGAACTGTAGAATATGGAATGTACCATTCTTATCTATGCAAACTTACGGGAGATGCTGTAGACTATATAACTTAAGTACTTGCATAACCTAAAAATTTTAAATATTAAAAAGAACATTTAGTACTTGCAAGTTGGAAGGCGCCAAATATGTTCATCACGTGACCATCTTCTACTACGCATGCTGTTGCGTTCTTTTTGCATTCAGTACTACCTTCTGCTAACTTTCCACATAATGTAAAATAGATCGTCCTCCTTTGTACATCCGTTCTATGAAACGATCGACTACAAAAAAGCAATAGAATAATCTATATTTTGCATACCGCAGTTCCTAGAAATTTGTTACAAATTATCAGCATCGTATGCAAACTCTGCATAGCACATACTGACAATTGCACAAATTTGCATTAATTAAGTCTTCTGACAATGGCTTTATTGAATGGATACACACTAGATTTTCGTCTATCAGTCGACGTTTCGGTTTTCTAGTTTTAGAACCATCATCAGGACTAAAATCAACATTATAATATATGACAATGGACGTACGATATATAAAAAGATGTTAATGTTGTAATTATGAAAGGGTATATGTAACTGTTTAGTGACCCACAGGGTTCTTCTATTGACTCAATTGTTTATTCTTCTTATGACACCATCTCCCTACGGAGGTTGGCGATCCAATTGGCTATTATTGTACGCGAAACCGCTACTCTGAAAATTTCTGTTGAGGTCCTTCCGAGCCATCTGCGCAGATCCTTCAACCACGAATTCTGTCTCCGACCGACCGATCTTTTGCCCTCGATTATCAGGCGAAGAATTTCATAGCGCTCTCCTCTCATAATATGTCCAATGTACTGCAATTTTCTTTCCTT
>WYDF02316347.1:0-14682 GCA_009867245.2 Adranes taylori
TTGAGCACATCATGTCAGAAAAACATGCTCTGCGATCCGACTCAGAGAAGGATGGAGAACTACGATCCGAGCAATTGAGACATGATGTCACCATACTCTTTCGAGAGTAAAAGGACAAGAGAAGAAGAACATAATACTCGTATCTCAACAACGGGCGCTATTTTCCGCCGGCCGACCGAAAAGCAATATAAGCATGCAATGAGACAGAAATCTGCATTACCGGCATGCACTTCACATTTCGAACTGATATTAATACACATCTGTAATAGACGAAGATCTACGAACGATGCGGCCCCGAAGCAACCCCCGGCCCATATCAAATCAACATTTAAATTTCGCGCTAATATTAATAGATATAACCTCAAAAGTTTTTTTCGGTCCGCTAAATTTCCACTCACTTTACACACATTATTCGTTCCACTCTTCCCCTTCTTTCGGTAAATTACATTTATCTAGTACATTTCAGTTGATTACTCTCACCAGATTGTACAAAGTACTTTCAGCCACCATGGTCTCTATAACCAATTGTAATCGCATTCCTTTACTACTACACGTAAAACTGTACACAGCACGTTTTTATACACTGGTGATCAGTCACCAATTAATATCGATTTCCTACTTCTATCAATGACGTTCACACATCATATACTCAGTTCACCGTTTTAAACCGGCCTTCGACTCTCTTTAAGCCACGTCTCCCACATAGCTCATTTATTCCGATAACTTGTACGCTAAGTAACTGGAAAACAATTAGTTCCGTCGGATAAAAGTGATACTGCTCTTTGATTCCCATAATAAAGTTCTAGTTTTTATGAAGATATTTTAATGCTTTTAAATTATCTTTTATTTCATGTATAGAAATTAAATGAAGCCTTAAGTGCTAGTACCCTCTGCCTTCTTTACAACTAGCCTACAACATGCGTAACTGATAATAACATTCCATATGGCCTATCCATCTTGATTTATTTACATTATTTATAAGTATCCAATGTACAAACTTTCTATCATCAAACTAAAATAGACTGAGTACAAATTAATTCGCGACAATATAATAATAAATACCTTAACAAGTGTACGCATCTAATCTGTTGACGCAATAAAAGCATATTATGTGTATAAACTACAAAAACTTGATTGCGTTTTGATAAAGTTCTCATTAATTTCAAACAGTATTGGCCAAAATATCTAAAATACACTTTGGCAATATTAGTTAAGCGTGTGTAGATAGCTGTTTTGGATTATTTGAATATCCGCTTCTACTGGAGAATTGAATGCATCTGCTGAGTAAGGTAATAAGAGAACTTTCTAAATGAGTCAATTTACTCAAACAATAACATGTAATATACCATAATTACCAGTGCACAATAGCATCTAGGGCATGCTCTATTGCTATGTAATATATACTGAACAACTTGCATAGCTCATACAAATTGAAAAGTGAATTTACTTATCTACTTGTTAAAATAAGTTTAGCTTTATTCAATTATTTTTTCTTCCCTTTCAGCGGTTTTTATAATACAGACCAATCTCGTTAATCCGAATATTTGTTTGTTTGTAGTGTTCTAATTACCAAAACGTTCGGATTATTAAGGAAATGATAAAAAAAGCCAGAAAAATGGCAAAACAATAGTTTTTATTACAAAAGTGTAAATATTGAACATTTGCAAGTTACAATATATTAAATTGGTACAGTAAATTGGTAATGTTTAAGCGATAAAAATCACTATAGTAAGTCGCCTAGAAAAGTCTTAAATCTGTTTCTGATCTGCTTTTTTGATGGACTTACGAAAGGCGTTGTCACGCAGTTGACGAAGGGTGAGGATCAGGTTAACTGGAATGTTGTTAACATCTGCCCACTCCAAACAGGTGTTGAAAGCTTGCAACGCCGCTGCATTTGTTACTCTTTGAGTTGGCTATTCTTCATCACCGTTTGTTTCCTCATCACCGCTGTCTGCTTCATCTCACAAACGTTGGATGACCTCAGCATCACTTAATTCTTCATATCCTAGCCCGGCTGCTTCTTCCTTCGGTCATTCAGTGACATGTTCTTCCGTGATCCGGTCATCTGTCTGCTCATGGACAACTTGTAGAACATTAACAATGTCTGGCACAATTGAGTGTTCTGACGAATTTTCGTTTGTTGATCTTTGGGGAACAGGCCAAAGTTTTAACCAATAGCTAACAATGTTCCCCTGATAGATTTCATCCCAAGATTTTACGGTTTAAAACCGCAACTTTTATTGTTAATTGTTTAATGACCGTTTCTAAAGATTCCTTTGACGACACTACACTGTGAAGTAAACTTCTTCTGTACCGCATTTTCATCCCAACGATAACATTCTGGTTCATTGGCTGACCAAGTGCAGTTACATTTGGAGGTGCAGTATAAAGCATAAATTTGCTTGTCCTCACTTCTGATCTCTTCAGCTGCCGGATGACGAGCAAATGTCCAAGAGCTAGATCGCATTTTGGGGTAGTTATTTAGACTTAAGGTGATTTCTCATTGCAAAAACAAATTCTTTGTGAAACTATTCGAGAAATATTTGCCTGTTCCACGCATTCTTTTCGCTAACATACTTAACTGGAAGAACAAAGTTCTTAAACGCTCTTGGACTTTTAATTTTTCCAATCACTTATATCCGTAACTTATGGGTCCCGACGACAACATTGAAACAGGGAAAAAAGGGTATCCGTTCTGTGCTCATTTTTTGCCCTGTAGCTTCTTTTTCTACTGCCAAAGCAAGTGTTTTTCTTGGAAGTGACTTCCAGTAAACACCCGACTCATCAACATTGTAAACCTGCTCACGATTGAGTCCCTTTTCTGTGATTTCATTTAGAAACTCGGTTTTAAAACTTTCGAAAGCCCCATAAATTGCTTATAAATTTAAACTACGTTGCTATATAAATCATTAATTATTGTACTAGCATTTTCGGTTAAGTTGAATGTGTTTTTTAACAAGAACTGGATAATTTCGTTGAAGTTAACTCAATTCCATGTCACTATTTTCAACCTGACAATATTTTAAAAATTAGCTTATCATTTCATGTATCATCAGATAGAACTACAAAGAAATTTGGACGCTTAGAGGTGAAAACTAATAGAGTATATTTGAATTAAATTAGATACTTAGTTTGAGATTAGCCTAACCCAGGATCTGTTGTGCTGCCAAACAGGACCTGCCAAACAAGAACCTATCAGTTTTGTGAACATGAATGCGCCCTACAAGACTGGGGGTAAAACTACCGAATAAGCACCAAGCGAAACTTATAACGGACCCGAAGCAAAATTTAATTAGAACAATAGTTACCAATGGAATCGATATTTCGCGCAGAAATTTGCAGAGTTGTCACCCACTAGCTGCCTCAAATCGCTATTTGTGTTGCAGGACACTCTGGATAGAATGGATCTTAACATAGTCAGAGACGCAATTATCGTAGACAACTTCGACCTGAAATACTCCAACTGGAAGTCTAATAAAGCAGACGCGATGACATAATGAATTTATCTCTGGCCTCTGAACCTCCAAGAAAGGCACAGAGAATACATTCTCAAAATGCGTTCAGACCTGTATTATTGTAACGATGCGATTTGTCATCGTTCTGGTTTAGCTTTATGATAGATAGTTTTGTGCGCTTGATACTACTAGAATGGTCAGATTATTATATGACTTGATGTATATCTACATATATACAAATATATATATATATATATATATATATATATGATGAGTAGTTGTTTGTCTTCAGGGTTATATCTCCCGTGGTAGGCATTTCAATGTGCCAACGTTTCGCCAAAGTCACATCTGTCATTGTCGAGGCTTAGAGAAAGTCTGAAAACTTATTGTGAAATGCATTTGGCATACGACCTTATTATTCTCCTTTCTATGTCAACGCTTGCCGCACCTGCTACAGTGACGCATGTTGTTGATGGTGGTCGTACATTGGGTGGTTGAGTGGATACTGATGGTGGTCGTACCGTGGATGCATATTTGTCTGGTTTGAGTTTTTGATGTGAATGATTTGTTGTTTATTTTCACGGGATGGATGTGATAAAAGTTAGAAATCCCACTCGAGGAAACCTCAAAATTCAAATATATATATATATATATATATATATATATATATACAACCCTCTCGAATTATTTATAACGAGTTTTGTGTCAGCAAATAGTCTTAACAAAAATAAAAATACGAAAAACCATACTCACTCAATATCCAATAATAAATTCATTAACGCTATTTAAAAGTATGGACACGTTCAACATTTATTCAAGTAAAGTGCTGAATGACAGAGTGTAAGGATTAATTTTCTCCGAAATTAAGTAATAACGTGTTTACACCGTTTTAAGTGAAATTTTCATTGCCGTTTTCGCACAAAAAAATGAGCCATTATAGAATTTAATCAGCTAATGTTCAGATGCTGCTTTATGCGTGGAAATTAATTTTCAACAACTGGAAAGTGCACCGAAAATAATTTAAATGTTTTTGCATTATGTTTGTAATGGTGTTCATTAATTTAAGACTTTCCTTGTTACATTAATTTGAGTAATATTAATGATGTAATCTATAGATACTGAGTTGAAATTAATATTACAATCTTGTATCAAATTTTTTTTTGGTTATAAATAAAATTTGCAAATATGTAAAAATATTGACAAAATTGTGCACTATAATCAACACGGTTGTCCCTTCAGACTGGAGATTCACTAAACCTGCAGCCTCCAACCTATTCAGCTAACGCACGACTAACAACTGTACGAGTATCGGATCATCCCAACGATCAATTACCTATGAAACCCAGAAGCAATCTCGAGAATAGGCTCAAATTAGAATTGTGTCATTGACGCTATTTACAGAAATCCGCAGCTGACGCGATGTCGAACGAAACCATATACCCTCACGTCAAGGGTCTGCAAGAAGATGATGACAATAAACAATTGGATGTTCAGCACCAACCTACCCAAAGTCGTGTCAATCATCTGAAGCGTAAAAAGAGAAGAAGTCATGATTCACGACACAGGAATGATAGAGATAAAAGATGAATACCAGATCCAAACAAAACACATACATCGATCATTCGTCCACAATCATCAATTGCTTCGAGATTTAGTTAACAACAGACCCTCTTCATCCAGCCGACAACAGCCAGGAAAAGTCATAGGTGAAAATCTGCAGCTGATAAACACTAGGGAAGAAGAACTGAACTAGAAATTCAAGAAGTCAGTTTGGCACCACGTGAAGACTAATTGATTAGCACTAACCGGCGTATGGATCATCATAGGAGTCATGGCGAAAGGATCTCTCATCTCTCATCACCGCGGGTTGGTATAGACTACAGGGACGAAGGACGACCAAGACATCAGTATTATAGAGAGACAAGAAGTTCCGGCCATAGACTATCCGATCGAGCTTCGATCCCTCCATTCTGAGGCGGCAGCATGTCCAAGGCAGGACAGTGAAAAATGTTCAAGAAGCATTTTTGAATTATTACACTCCTGTATTGTAATATATTATTTTATTAATGATTATTTAAGATGTGGCGTATATTTACATAGATAGAATATTTCCAAAATGATTTAAAAATCCCTACCAAATAAAGATTGGCATTGACCTCTTTACAAATAATTAAAAATAATTCCTAATGCAAGCAAACAATTATAGATATGTTGATTTCATTCATATTAAATTACTTCTGTACATGTTTTACTGTCAAAACAATAAGAGTATCATGTTACGTTCCATTACATTATTTAATTTCATTAAACTATTTCATACTAAAATGCATCAGTAATGCATTACTCATTTATTGGACAAGGTCCAGTGTTTAAATGTTAATAGATGCATAGATTATCAAGTTGTTGGCAATTGAATAATGACCCGTTTCATATTAGTAGAAATCGATACTTTAACTTAGAACGCATTGCTAGTTGTTTGATTAAATAATACCCGCGATGTCTAAATTTATGTAATCCAAAGTATTTGAGGCAGCCATTCAGTACGTCAACTTAAACGCTGCTTTCATCTAGCCAAGAAGTATATTATAGCAAATACTGAAATACATAAAATGAAGGAATTATTGCAAATTTATTATGAGATCGTACCGTATTAATTTATGATTATTTTAAATCAATTTCGCGACATTTTCCAACTAATTCAGCTGTTTTAAAAGTTTGACCCATTTTGATAAATATCCGTTTAAAATAAATACTTTATAGTTTATAGAAATTATCCCGCCAGTTCCAAACAAACAAATAAATATTGTACCTCCTACGTTTTTGTTTTACGTAGGTGGAAAACCTTGTGGAAAACCTTGAAAAGGCGGAGGATACCCGGTGTATCCAACAGTGTGGGATTTGACCCACTAAAACTACACTCCCTGTTAGAATTGTGTCAATTAAGAGGTCGGAGAATTTGTTAAAGGAGACTTTAGGATTTATCATCCTCTTCAGTTTGGACCTGGTAGTGAGTGAACAAATTATAGATAGTATTCGTAAGATAATAGCTTGTAGAAAAAATACGCTATAGCATTTGCTTTACAGCCAAGGAAAACCTGCAAAGAAAGCTTGGCCATAGCATAGACAACTTATAAAGAAATTTTGGTTAATTAAGGGGTCTTGCTTGTTAAAAAAAACACCAAAAGTAGTTATTACTCTTCTTTAACTTGCAATTGTGCGTCTCTGCGCAATTGGGTAAATACTGACCAGAATGGAATCGATGTAAATGGAATACGAGTTGTGTGAAAAGGTGTTTTTAAATTTTATTTTTGTTTTTTATTTTTTTGACTTTTTGTTAGTTTTCTTTAGTATTTTTTTTTGGTTTCGAATTTTTTTATATGCAGGAAGTAAGATCATCTAAGAGAAAGAGGGATTGTTTCAAGAATATCTTGGAGGTCTTCGGGGGCTCTCTGCATTGTTTGTAAGATTCGAGCTGGCGGATGTGAGAAGTTTATTGCGGTGGTAATTGGCTGTTCAAACGGATTAACGGTTTTGGTGGGATAATCGGAATATCATTTAGACTGATATTTAGACTGGAAAGATTTTAGACGATCTGTGATGGGCTAGCAGAGCAATGTTCATATAGTAGTGCATTCGGGAATCGAAAGTGTAACCTATGAATCTTTCGAAGTATTTTTCGTTCACATGTTCTGAGCCTGTGCTCTTGCGCATTTGAGTGTGGAATACAGAACAGCTCTATAGTCTATCAGTGGCCTAATATAAGTTTCGTAAGCGTAATTCAAAGGTTTTGGATGACAGCCTCTAAAGCACAGATGAGCAGTCTGCGGCCTACAATTCAATAACGAAATTTGACTCGCAATTCAAATTCCGTTATTAATTTTTGTAAACACTGAGCATATTTTCGGGTTTCTGAAGGAATTTCTTTTTTTAGGTGTGCAAAATGTGACGTGGTGTTTGGCAATAGATATTTGTTCTAAATTTTGAGCTTGCTTTCAAAATTACTAATTTTATCAAACATGTCATAAGTATACTGCTTTTGTCCTTGAACTTTCCATGTGTCACACATCCATTTTTTATCTTCGAATTGGAGTCGCGGATATTCTTTTATTTCCACAAGTAACTGAATATCTTTTTGACGTGGTTGGGATGCTGAATGAAATACTTTGGGTTTTACTCGGATTTGGGGTGATGCGCCATTTTTATGCCCATTTTGAAAAATTGTATATAGACATTTACAAGTGGCGACTTGCTGTCTCTGCCTATTTGGTGCATGTCCAGTAAGCTGTGTCATCAGCGTAGAAGGCACAATGGCACAAGTGGTTGGGGGTTGAATATCATAGCAGTACATAATGTAAAAAAGAGGGGTAAGGACAGACCCTCGGGGTACGCGAGCATAAAGGTGTGTGGCTCTGGACAAAGTGTCCCCAATTTAAATATGGGTGGTATGGCCGGGTAGAATGATTGAATCATCTTCTTTGTGCTAGGGTGAAGGATATAAAGCTCATGGAGTTTCTGAATCAACCCAACATTTCAGCTTGCTGGGGTGGTCGGATGATTCTCAGAGAAAACCGCAAATAAACCACATTGAATCTAGTAATCTGAATATTGTAATTCTGGCAACGTTTATAGATATGGCCACAAAAATTCAGGGGGAGGATTATAAGAATTAGAAGTGTAATGGATACTCACAGAATGTTAACCAAACCTATTTTGTGAAAAATATGGGAATGTGGCTACTAAAAGTTGTTATAAATGATTCGAACACAAATCTGTTTAGCAACATACGTTCTCCATGCCATCTACGTTAACACTTCAAGTTAATTCTTTGCAAATATAGCAAATATAGCGCCTTCTATATTATGCATTTAATAAGTACGATTTTGCGTGGAAATATTGGCAAGGATGGCGTAAGTAATTGATACAACAATTGCAAAAGAAGCTTGAAGAGGGGTAAACATATTGGCGTGACAAATCAGCTAGAAAATATGTAACAAAGCATGTTACTTAAAAAATGAAAGTCTATAAATTACGTAATGCCTCATAATAAATAATTATTATTATTCAATACATATTTAAAAAGATTAAATATATAAACAAATATTATTTCTGCTGTCGCTGGAAAACAACAAGTATTTTCTTTGATAAGATAAATACATAACTCAGCGAACGTTAGGTAGAGAGGGGAATCAAGTCGGACGCCTATCTAATAACATTCTAGTATGCTATTATACGCATCGCAATGAATGCTTGATCTATCGTTAAGTGAATTGTGCGTGTACGTATGTGTATGTTAATGGTATGGTATGGTGCGTCGTGTGTGCGTATATTATGTTTTACTTCTGGGTCAGGCGAGATGACGCATTATTGCTTCTTATATTTAAATTAGGACTAGCGTATACACGCATAGCAGCGTGCATACGTGGTACACTGCAGGTTCAGCTGTAGCTTGCTGTTGCACACATATTATACACCACAATGAGGATGTGCGTAAACTGCCGTTGCAACAGTATAATAAGCAGAGACCTCATCGGGTCTTAAAGCAATTAGTAGTTGGCTACACACAGACCCGTATAACGGAGCCAAAGTTGTGTGATGACTTTCGCCTATAAATAGCAAGATTTTGTATATCATAATTTAGTTTTCCTATTTTGGGATTCCGAACAAGTCAACAAGCAGCAAAGGCAAGCTCCAGCAGTAGCCAGCAGGTACAACAGCACCAGCAGCATTCTAGCGACAGTCGCTAGCGAATTTAACGCGTCTGGTAATCGATTTGATATATCATACACTGCTTTACTAAATTGTATTACGTGCGCGAGTTTTTAAGTGGTTTAAGGGTTTTCAAGATGGCCGAGAACAATATTGAAAAAGTCGGTAATCGGATTTGATCTGACCGTCGATAAAGTATTCTTGCGATTGCTGAAACTGTAAGAATTAAAAAATAGCGTAAGGGAAATTTTACATAACAATTTTAGCATGCAAATAGTGTGTGCGAAAATGGTGTGTAAAATTCTAACAATTGAACAAAAGAAATGCTTGTAAAAATGTTTTTACTGACACTTTAAGCGCCAATGAAAATGACCCAAACTTCTTCGAAAGACTGATAGCATGTGGCGAATCTTGGTTTTTCATTTATGATCCTGATACTAAGTGCCAATACATGCAACGTGAGCTACAGAAGTTCACATGACCAATTCATGGTTTAAGCGATGATGTTTCAATTTTCGATATTCGTGGTATTTTTACCTTCGCTGAATACCAGAGGGTCAAACTATTAATCAACTACCTTAAGGTTCTTGCTCAATTCCGCGAAAGAATAAGAAAGAAACGACATGAATTGTGGAAAGAGAAGTCATACGTTGTCCATCAAGACAACGCACCGGCTCATTTTGCATTGTCTGTCAAGGCGTTTCTAGCTTTTAGAAGAAGTTAAATTATTTACATATTGTTATCAAATCGTTTTCCACAAATTCTTATTTTCAATTTGAATCATTTCTTGCTCATAAAAACATTTACTTTCACTCGATTAGGAACGTACACCACTTTGGGTAAAAGGCGCCGAATCAACACTCAAAGGACCACTAGTAACTGGAACGGTTAGCTGAAGATCCATAAACCGCTGAGACGCACCAGCTGATCAATACAATCAGCAGTAACGCTTCAGGTGCGCTACGACAATATACTATACCTTGTTACATATGTAAATCTTGAAGCTTATGCCAATAAGGCTACAACAAACAACAAACAACAAACAACAAACCTTCTGTAGAGTTTCGCAAAAATGTTTAATAACTTCTAATCCAAAATAAATCTGTTCTAAGCTATTTGTCGAGCTTTTTTGGCTACCAGTTCCTCAGAAAACTGCACCTATTTCACACCTAGTCAGGCTTTCGTTTTTTTTTCTATTATGATTATTATAATACTCAATGGTTACAAATGTATATTTAATAAAATGATACATATGAAAATCGTAATTGATAATCTAATAGATTTGTAATTTTTAATTAGAAGTATTTTATATATTCAATAAATAAATATTGTTGAAATATCTTTTTGATAAACCCAGGAAAGGGATATAAACCGTACGTAAAGTTATAAGAAGATCATAACGAAATACGCAAAAGAAAATAAAACCAAGATATCTGTCTCTATAAACAAGCCATTATTATAGGATAACATTGAATTTGGAAAGGTTTGATATAAGAAGCTTATCACGGAAACTCAGCTAAGGGTGCATATAAAACCGTCTAATATAGTACACTGTAAGCGACTTCTCTTAGAAACTTTCTACGATTTTTATAAATATGTAAGTAAAGTACACATTCATTTTTCATATATTCCGAGCGGAAATATTTCTAAAACTACTTGGAATTGTAAGCTTCCGCGAACATAATATATACTTTACTTCAAATTATTTCTGCCAATATATTTGAAATGGAATCTGAATTGTACTGGTTAGTTGCCTCTTAAACTCATATGTCCAGAATTAGAGTCGGACAAGTATGATTCTACTAAATATTTAAGTGTCCGGCATTTTGATAAGTTACAAATATATGTTTCTTAAATGAGAACCTCAAATATAGTATAAAGCTACCCGGAATAAATAACATTGGCGACACGTGTGCGATACAAGGAGACGTATAATATACGTTTCTATAATTGAATGGAACTGAGTATTTATGACGAACCAATAAAGTAAAATAAAGCGTTAGAATATGTTGAAGACAGAATAAGAACCGCTAACAATGTTCTGTAATTCTTGTAAATTTTATTCGTACCGGCCTAATATATTGGATGAGTTCACAAAATTAAAATATATGGTAACAACTATCCACTTTAAAACTCAATAAATCTATGCCTTACAGCTACAAGGAAAGAATCATAATATCAAATATTAATTTTTTTTATTAATTAGTTGTACCCTCTATTATATATATATATATATATATATATATATATATATATATATATATATATAACTGATGATAATAACTGATGTCGTGGATTAGTTACATCTTAAAATAAAACGAAAAGTATATCGTCTAATCCACTATATTATGAAACTTCGATTCCTGAGTATACTCTCGGCTATACAAGCCATCTTCAGAGGAAATTAAATTCAGATGCTCATTTGTACGAGTCGTAAATTTTCGCCCTGTCTGGCATATATATTCGGCCCCACAAGATTATTCTGACTTATACACGCCATTGTGTTCCCCAATCGCCATCCTATCTTTGTTTCTAATTATGGTTGTTTTTAGATTCTTACAATTTGAAAATGCAATTTGCTTGTTTTGGATTTTAAGAAGGTTTTGTAACTGATAAAAGATAGAACCATCAAAATGTATTGAATAATAAATTTTGTTTTGTTCAGAATGAATTGTGTGATGCGGGCTAAGTTTATTTATTTTATTGAATTTCTTGTAGTACATATTTTTGATAAAATCAATAGTAAAATTGTTAGCCGGACTATTTGACATATAATCTTTAATTCATTTGTGAAGTCTTTTTTATTCATCGGATATTGTGAGTAACCTATGTAGCTGCTGTTGTACGATGCTTGTTTATTAGCAATTGAGTGACTTGACAAACTGTCAGTCGTATGATCTGTGTATGTTGCTTTTCTGTAAATTTAAAAATTTAAACTATTATTAATTTTATGAATTGGGTTTGTCAATTTTATTATTAATTTTGTCAGTGAATACAGTTAAATCTAAAAAATTGAAAATTGATTTGTTACTTTCTTCGAAAACTGTTTATAGACATGTTTAAGATATTCAAATGGCTTAAAAAATCTAGATAAGGGAGATGCGCGCATTTCTGGCATTTGGTGGAGCCTTCGTCACTACCCTTTACTTCGCAAATTGCATCACTAGACCGGGAGGCCAGCGTTTAACAACTGCGTTACCACCTAGACTGTTTACACAATTTGATAATTTTCTATATAATGTGTATATGTAGCACTGAATGCATACGTTATTATACGATATTTGATATTTAAATGCAGTTCAAGAAGCTACTAACGGTAAGCCAATTTACGAAGATGGACACAAATCCAAACAATTTGGTATTTATGTTTTAGGTAATTAGGTATTTACTTACCTAGATTTTTTAAGCAATTTGAATATCTTACACGTCTATAAGCAGTTTTCGAAGAAACTAACACATCAATTTTCAACAAATCGTATATGCTGCGTGAAAGATGTTCCGGTTTACTTATTACAGAATTAATCAAAGCAGGATCGTAATTTGTTTATGACCACTATACTGCTTTTATTATTTTATTCTTTTTGTTACATAAATTGTTCTTGCATGAGATTCAAGGTTGGGTTAGGAATACGCTGTTTTTCTAATTGCTTAATTTTTATAATAAAGTACGTAGTTTCTTATATGATAAACACAGAAACGCAATAACAAGTTTCAATAGTTTGACTTATTGTTCTAGTATTTATTACTTCAAAATATGCCTCGAAGTGCGATTTTAAATGAATGACAATAATTCTTATTCGAAATATAATTCAAAATTTCTTAGGCTGATCTATTTCTCTTCTTCCATTAAAAATAATAAAGCAAATAAAGCGTGACGAACTAAATATGATTATATATATATATTATATTGTATTAGTTTTATCCATCTATGAGTACGGCTCTGGAATGAACTTTCCCTCTGTACCAACAGAGTTGAAGTTGACAGGATTAAATAAAATGACAGGAGGTTGAAATGACAGGATCTTGGTTGAATAATACATAGATGATGATGATCGAATAGAGCATTGGCGATGTAGAACCTTATCAATGCGCTGTTGGCGTAGGATTTTCGTAGATATGCGCGCAAGCGTATAAATGCACTGGAACGTTATGATAATTGACTTTTTGCTGATGAGTAATGATCCTGAGGATATTGAGTAATAATTTGCTGTGACGGAATGAACTTGGCCTCTGCCGAAGTACTGAAATTGGCGTCGGTAATGTCCTCGTTCTAGGCAATATCTTCTTCTCGTGTGACTCTCCATATCTTCCATCGATGTCAAGGATAATGGGAAAATAATAAGAGAATAAGAGTAGAAGAAAATGATAATTAATTGGGAATCGAAAGCTTCAGCAGAAGAGGTGTCGTCTGGTGCTTGACCTTTTATTTGTTACGTAGAAGTTTCGTAGAATTTTATTTGGTTGAATTTTAATTTACTTATTTTATTTTCGCAGACTTAATATGTTGTCTGAATATTTTAAATTTTACTATAACGCTTTAAGATCAGATCAACACTGGCTGTGATCATTCTCGCTGAGCAAAAGAAATTGACTAGGTCTTATTTCAGAATTAGAGCCCTGAACTGGCGCGATTGGCTTCTCGCAGCCATCCAAAGACAACAACTCGAAAATTGCGTCTCCTTTGATTCTGGCGTCGAAGGCTCCTTTTATCCGAGGATCCGTTGAGCTGTAGTGTTTTACATAAGCCGATGGCTTTCGACTATGTCTACCGCAAAAAAGGCGGAGTTCGAAAGGAGCCTCTGCTACAAAATGTTTAGGAAGGTATTACTTCCGGCCAATCAACAGTTTCTTCCTGATACGTAAACAAATTTAAGGATCAAAGATGTGATCAAGTTTAAGATCAAAATGCAAGTAGTGGTGATTTCTAAGTGCTGGGTCACACCAGCGGTGGAAATAATAGCTTGATGCGTCAAACTATCAAAGTATCTGGTAGAAAAATGCCCCCCTCAAAAATACGCTAAAAATAATATCCAATCAGATTGCTAAGCGCCAAAAGTGTAAAATCTTGACCGTCATTGAGAGAATTGTAGTAGGATGAAATTTCCTGTCTAAACTCGCATAAGCCGACAAACGAAAAATATACGTTAAGAACAGTCGCTTCAGAAAAAAAACAAATCATCGTAAAAGAAATACGTACATCGTAGATCTTAAAATATATGAAAATAAGATAAAAGGATACCGCTCGTCGTTTCGACAGATATGAAGCTTTACAGACGTTCATATACCGCTGGCTTCCTATTGGCTCGTGATTGTCTCGTGTTTACATTTGTATGTAGGTTCTAGAAACTGTCGGCTTTGCATCTATCCGTTTTCTTCCTGGCTTTTATTTACATATTAGGATTATACAGGTTGGTTTAAAAAAATTTTTTCTTCTTAATTTAACTATTTTACTTATGATTAACTGATTGATTTATATATATATATATATAGATATATATATATATATTAGATTACAGTTAAT
>WYDF02316358.1:0-14682 GCA_009867245.2 Adranes taylori
CCTTTTCATTTCTTCCTGATTCTTCTCCTCTGGCAAAGGTTGCAAAAACTTTCTATTTCTTCTTATTACTTCCCTATCTTCCTCCTTAACTATATAGGACCTTAGTTCTTCACTTCTCCCTACCACTCTACTACCTTCTTTCTTCATATATCCACACTCTCGAATGTGTGTTTAGTGGTGGCAATTCCCTTGCTATGTGCCTTTTGGCGTAATTTGTTTTTGTCCTCCCCTTTCCTCTTTCATTTTTTGTAATATTGTTCTGTGGTTTGACAGTTTTGGTTTTAATTTCTGTTCTTGTCTTTTAACTTCCTTCCATATATCAACTCTGCTCGTGATGCCCCACACGAATTGCAATATGCGAGTAATCCTAACCACGGATCATTACATTTCTTATAAATTCTATTAATTAATTTTACCGCATTTTCTGCCAATCCATTCGACTGTGCATAATGAGGACTACTTGTTCTGCTCAAATATTATTTTCCTTGCAAAATTGTCCGTAGTCATAACTGGAAAATCAAAAAATTTCAATTTCGCGCGAAAATTTCTTTCAATTTCTTTACTACATCTATTCTTCTAGTTCTTTTCAATAGTTTGACTTCTGGATATCGATTAAAATAATTTTGAATAACCAAATATACCCCTTTTAATTGACACAAGTCGGCTCCTATCATTTTCCACGATGTAGAGGAATTTCTAGGAAATTTTTGTTTAAAATATTGGGATATCTCTAAGTCATTTTTATTTTTCTGGTTCGGCCAACCATTTAACACATATTTTGTAGATGTTTTTAAGCTTTCGTCTTTCTCTGGACCTTCTTACATTTCTTTTGTGTTTGCGTTTACTTCTTTTATTATTGCCCTTACATATATGTCTTTTTCTTCCAATACCTCTTCTAATTTTGGTTATTCCTTTAATAGTGATCTTGATAAAGCATCTGGTATGAATAACTCCTTTCCTGAAACATACTCAATTTCATAATTAAATTTTACCAATCTCTCCGTTACCCTTTGTAATCTATTGATTAATTTACCTATTTCGTTTATGGTCTGTTCTTATCATGAACTTTTTCCCTAGTCTAAACTGCTCCATCCTTTCACACGCCTACGTAATTGCCACTGTTCTATATGTGTGTATCTCTGCTACCTCGCTGAACTTATTAGAGCAATACTATACTGGTTTCCACAACCCATCATCCTGCTTTTGCTCCAGGACACTTCTTGCTGTAAATGCCGAAGCGTCAGCTGAAATTCTTGTTTCTGCTCTCGTACTATACTTTGCTAAGATTGGTTGTTGATCTTTTTGGTGTATTTCATTCCATGTAAATAATGTGCTCTTTATTAATAATTCTCGTAGTGGTTTAATTTTTTTCTGAGAAGTTTGGTATGAATTTTGATAAGCAATTTATTACTCCTAAGAACCTTCTTAATTCGGTAATATTTTTTGGTGCCTCATAATTAATAATTACTTTGATGCTAGCATCTGTTGATACTCCTTCCTTATTGAATATATATCCTAGAAACTTCATTACATCTTTTACAAATTAACTTTTTCTTTATTGAGTGTAATTTTTCTACAACTTTTCTAATACTTGACTCATGTTACTTCTCGTTTTGTCCTGTTATAACTATATCGTCCGCATGACACACTACCCCTTTTGTTTCTGCCTGCTTTATTGTTCTAACGTTTGTAAACTTTTGTGATTCTTCTGATAAAATCCTGAACAGAAGTCGATTTTCGTACATAGGTTGGCCTTTTGTATCTTTGCTAACGATTCTTCCACCGATGGGAGTTGAAATTTTTCTCTTTTTACATATTTATTGAGTTCCGTATAGTCTGTGCAAATTCGTATATCTCTGGTTGGCTTTGATGCTACCACTATTGGTGCACACCATTCTGTTGGCTCTTCTAGTTCTATAATAATACCACTTTCTTTCATTTTTATTAATTCTAACCTTACTTTCTCCATTAGCGGTAATAGAATTCTTCTGGGTGTGCTAATGGAATACGGTTCTGCATCTTTCGTTAATTTTATATCATATTCAAAATCTGTGTGCTCTCCTACCTCTGAAAAAAATCCTGGAAACTCTTTTCATTTTTCTCTCCATCCCATCTTTTTCTGTAATTTTCCGTACCTGCAATATTGATTCCTCGATTTTTACTTTGTTTAGTTTTTCTAACGCTGGTCCGCTAAGTAAATTTTCCTTCGTATTAAGTACAAACAGTTTTAGCCTTTCTTCTGTACCATTCTTATTTTTCCTTTTACCTCTAACCTATTGTTTATTCCTGGTCCTACCAGTTGAGTATTTGTCTTCATAACTTTCGTATTTTTCAATTTTCCAAATTCTTTTTCTGATATGACGATTTGTCTGGCTCTGTATCTATTTTAAATTTTAGATTTCTTTTCATTATCTCCAAATTTACGCTTCATTTTCTTCCTTAATTTTTCCTATTTTGATTATTTCCTCCATCGAACTTGAATCTGTTTCCCGATCAATTATCTCCAAATTTATGCTTCATTTTCTTCCTTAATTTTTCCTATTTTGATTATTTCCTCCATCGAACTTGAATCTGTTTCCCGATCAATTTGTTTTTGTGATTTCACGTTGAATATGCGCTTTGTTTGACATACTCTGGCATAATGACCTATCATGTTGCATTTTGAACACCGTTCATCACATGCCGGTTTTTTTTTTTTGTTAAAAGACTAATATTTCCTAAACTTACTAAAATTGGTCAAAAATTTCGGCGGGAGGGGGTTACCGTCTTTTAGGCTAAAATAGGCTAGACTTACTAACATTGATGCTATGTTAAAATCTTTTTCATAGTGGTGGAAACAAGCTAATATGTACATTAGATTATATTGCTAGAAATATTCTTGAAAATTTCAATTCAATGCTTTAAAAATTTCATTTTTAGTAATATTGTAAAGGAACTTTTAATACGCCGAATTAAATTAAATTATTAGTCGGAAAAGCCGTATTGTTTATTTATCGAATTAATCGCATGAAAATAATAAACAGGCGAAAAAGTGTAAACTCGTTAAAATAGAACGTTTTAAAATAAACATGTCGATCTTGCGTTGGCCAATATTTCACTAATCTATATGTACACTATATGTTAAAAGTTTCTATTTATTGTGTTGCTGACTTGAACCAGCCAAATATAATTTAATAGAGTAAATTATTAAATCTATATTTATTATTACTTGTGTCTCGAGAAAATATTTACCTCGTCTAGGACTCGAACCCGGACCTCTCGATTCCCGGTATTTGCTCTTCCAATTGAGCTAAAGGGCACTTATTCGAAGACACACATAATTTTTAATATGTATTTGTTTCCCGTATCTATTAAGATAGGCAACTTATACATCATGATCTGTTTTGGCCACCTGTTGGCTACCGTCGATTGATTCATTCGTCATCGGGTAGGTGTAGCCTCCTGGTTGTTTTTATTAATTTCTTTTCAGCTTTGCTGGCGGTCGCATTTTTAATTGAATATTTGTTGTTTCGTGGTTAAACCTCCACGCTGACATTTTTTAGTAGAGTAAATTATGAAATTATTATTTCCTCGAAAAAACGTTTACCCCGCCCAGGACTCTAACCCGGTCTTCTCGATTGCCGGGCGATTGTTCTTCCAATTGAACTAACGGGCACTTATTCGAATACAAATAATATTTATTATGTATTTGTTTTCCGTATCTATTAAGATTGGCAACTTATACATCAGGATCTGATTTGGCCACGTGTTGGCTATGATCGATCGATTCATTTGTCATCGGGTAGATGGAGCCTCCTGGATGTTTTTATTAAGGTCTTTTCCGCTTTGCTGGCGGCCGTATGTTTAATTGAATATCACATTTCTTCAATTAAGTTTAGAACATTCCAAACAAATTGGTTTTCTGCATTGAACACATAAATAATCAGTTTTATTTTCAATTTTGGGTGACAAGTAAAACAATATTTCCTCTTATTTCTAGGCAATTTGTCTTCAACATCAACTGGTACTTCGGGTGTGAACTTCAAAATTCTGAAAATACTGGATCTTAGCTTTCTTTGTAAATTTGTTTTCTGAGATTTTTCACGAAGAAATGGGTGATACAGTTGTTTAGCCAATAATTTCAAAAAAATCAATTTTGTCTGGCTTATCTGCTTTGCCACATGACTGATAGATGATATATGCATTTATCGAAGACATATCCACATTTCTATAAAACAGAGCCATAGCCATCATTACGTTGTTCTACTAAAGCAATATTTAGAGCATTTTTCGTCTACAGCATCCACTCCAGATTTTGTATTATTACAAAATGCATTAATTTCGGGCAAACTGTTATCATCTTCTTTGGAGTAATGCATCAAAGAAACAATGATGACTGCTTTGTTTTTTTTTTCTACTCTAGAAAATCAATGTTTTATTTTTTGTAGACCATACAATGTGGATCCCAGTGGTCTTGTTTTTGAAGGTAGAAATTCTTTGGATATTTCCCGTTTGGTTTTTTTCATAATTCCAACGTAATTAAGTATATTTTTTAACAGATACCTGTGAGCTCTATTGAAGAATACCAATTATCACCGGGTTATATTTCTGTTGCTTCTAAATATAGGTTTACAAAGGTGAATAAAGGCATTGGACTTTTAAACTATGTCATAGGTTTACTCGTTAAATACATTTTGAATTTATATTTGCGTCTAAAACTCACCAACGTTTCGTCGACAGTTGCATATGCTCCCAAAGAGTAAGCTGATTAAATTATGTGATATTGCTGCGAATCAATTTTTGCCCTTACCATTCTCTCTCCATGAGTATCAAATCTCAGACTAGCCAAATTTTTTTGACGACATTACCAGCCAAAAAAAAAATCCGGTCAGTTCCGTATAAGTGACTATTGAAAATATTGAGGAAAATATTTCTAGAGGTATTGTAAGAATGATGAAAGGACTGACTGAGGGTACGATAGTAAGAGCAAGAGTAAATGAATGCGTGTCTGCATCGTTTAAGACAAAACGGGGAGTAAAATAGGGTTATCCACTAAGTGCTTGCATGTTCAATATATACTTGTCAGGTCTGGAGAGGGGACAAGCAGGTGGGTTGAAGATTAGTAGGGTAAAGGTATAGTCTCTTACATACGCAGACAACATGATATGGAGGGTGAAAGGATATTTGCATAGAAGGGGTTTGGAAATGGATGTGGAGGAAGCGAAAGTAATGATATGTAAGAAGGGTGGGAGAGATAGTAGAAGTGAGAAGTTTGGTATAGGTGGAAACGAAATTGAAAAAGTTAAGGTCTAGACGTATTTAGGTTTTACATTGCCTCAAAATGGATCATTTAAGGAACATTTTGAGAAAGTAACCATGAAAGCAAGGACAGTTGTTGAGAGCATGAGGATTGTGTGGGAAAAAAAGTTTAATGAATCAGAGAGAATGAGGATGAAGATGTTAGAGGTAGGTGTGAACAGTGTTATGATGTACAGGGCGGAGGTATGGGCCGTGGAGAAAGAGAGAAGATGGAGAAAATGCAAGTGGGATGCTTAAAAAGGATACTGAGTTTAGAAAGGAGTAGAAGGAATGAGATTGTGATGCAGGAGATGGGAAAATTCAAATGTTGGATAGAGGGAGTGAAAAGAATGGTAAAATTTGAAGGGAAGGTATTGTTGAATGAAGGGAGCAAGATGATTAGGGAAGTATACATGGAGGGAATGATGAAAGGAGATAATGAAAGATGTGAGAATGATTGAACTAAGAGTAGAATGAAGGTTAATAGGAGGATTGGATGCTCAACTGGAAGATGGTTTGAGAAGATTATGTGAGGGGTCGATGTGGTGAATGAAGTAATGGAAAGGATGAAAGATGTAGAAAGGCAAGAAAGTTATAGAAGTATATGGGGAAGTAGATATAATAGTAGGTATATGAGTATTAAGGAAAACGAAGGAATGGCAAGATATCTATTATCAGGAAGGAGTTTGGAAATATAAAAGAATAATTGCTAGGTTTAGATGTGGAAACGAGGTGAGAGGAAATAAGTAATGGATGAATGACGATGAAAAGGATGAAGAATGGATGGATTAAGAGAAAAAGTGGAATCACTGGTGTAAGGAATGTGGGCGAATTGAATGGAGTGAAAGAGAATGGAAGTAGGGGAAAACTGGAGGATTGGTTTGGGGCTGGAGAGTTTGGGATTAGAAATAATAAAGAGAGTTAGGAGTGAGATAAGTAAGAGAAATAAGGGATAAAATGAGCGAAAAGGAAAACGGAGAGTGGGTAAGGGAGAAAATGAGTTATAGGTGGAAGATGTAATAGGGAAAGGAAGGGCAGGTAGGGAAAGAGGAAGCAGGGTGAAGATATATGGGAAAAGAAGAGAGGTAAGAAGTAAACTGAACAGAGAAGTTTAAAAAGTGCAGGATAGCCTTTCCTTTCACCTAGAGGGAATATCTGGGATTTGATTAAGGATTATAATTTAAGAATTACAATTTTTGGAATACGTTTTAATTTAATTTTATTTTTGGTTAGTTTATATTTAGTTGTAATTGTTATATATAAATGTAATTAACGATCGTTAATTACATTTGAAACTATTTGTGCATTACTGTATAAAAATTTGTATAGAAAATGCACCGATTGTTGCGAGGACGCACACCATATGTTCAAGTTTTCTGAATATTTATGTTACTTATCTATTTATTTAAAACCGAAAATTTTCGGTTTAAAAATCATTCAATCAGTTTTAAGCTCTTCAAGTATTGATAATCAGATATAATTTAAAATAAATAGCACATTTTTTATTAGATTTTTACTTATAAGTATATATTTTAAATTAGGATTATTTAATACATAGTTTTATATTTAACGAAATGTATTAAATGTTTTCATTGATTTTAGCTAAAAATATGTCTTAATAAATTTGGAACTTCTTACTTAAAATTAATTAGTATGAGAATATTTTTACTCGCATTATTTGCTCTGATTCAAGTGTTTACAAATCCAGGCAAGTTGAAATAGATTATAGCATTTTTGTTATTATGTTCTGATTTATTTTGTTAAGATAATTTATTTTTATGAAATTATTATGATTTATAATTGTTATAATATTTTATTTAGGAGATTCCAATTTTATTGATACCGAATTTATTCCAAGTGCATTTTCTACAAAAAAGCACCATACAGTTGAGTTATTTCCTAAAACTGGTGCTGATCTTAATTTAAAATGTAATGGAATTAACGGAAAATCATCACATTACGACAATATTAGTAAGAATATAAGCTGGAAATTTACTGTAAGTATAAAATTATTATAATTAATTTGAGTATAATTCTTCTAGTTCCCCATTTTTATCTCTGCTTAAACTTAGTCCTATATCGTGAATTTTAAATAACTTCAAAGTTGAAAAATATTACGCCTTAATAAGCCACATAATAAGCCTTGTTTCGCCGTGTCCTGAACCTCATCAGAGTGCTATAACAATTTAACTAGTGTTTCATTGCTGAAAAAAAATTATATTAATAATATTATATTTATTGTGCCAATATCAAATAAAAATAATTCCGTCAATTAATAATGATTCTTCAATAATTAAACGAAATTCTATATTGAATTTTGTGCACGCCAGGCCTTCCTGTCCTGTGCTTGGGTCGTGACCCGGGTCCACTCTGCTCCTCTCTTGCGCATCGAAACCTTGATATTATCCTCCCACTTGAGCCTCGGTCGTCGCATCGGTTTCCTGTCTTCGTAGCAGCTCTTCCAGGCCATCCTTGTGTATCTAATCTCTGTCATTCGTGTTACGTGGCCCAGCCATCTAAGTTACATCTCTTCTGTTCTCACACTGAGAAGTTTTTCATTCAAGGTGTTGCGGATAGTATGGTTCCTCACCATGTCCCGTCTAGTCTTCCTTTTCAATTTCTTTAGGTACCTCATCACAGCTGCTTGTACGCTACTCTGATGTCTACTTGTCAGCACCCAAGACTCCGTGCTACATGTCAGAGTAGGAAGGTACACTGTTTTATACAGATAGCTTGGTCCTCTTGCTAATTTCACATTCCATGCTGGGAAATGGTAGCCCCAAGGTACTTGAAGGAGTCTACCTGTTCTAAGACTTGTCCTCTTAGTTGGATGGTGTGTTGCTTTTGGTGTCGGGAGATCACTATAGACTTCGTCTTTAATGTACTGATCACCATGTTTCTAGCACTCAGTTCTTCATCCCAGATCCTTAGGTTGTATTGTATGTTCCTTGCGTTTCTCGATAATAATACAATAATACCTCATCGTCGGCAAACGCCATTTCTGATATTACGATTGTTTTATTCTCCAGTTTCTCACAGGAAATCGTCTGACTCTCTCCTTGTAGCTCTTGATGATTTCGTCCATGAGTATGATGAAGACGTAAGGGAACCGAATGTCTCCTGCCTCACCCTCACTCGTCTTAATTCAGCTGAGCTGTCCAACTGTTCGAACCTAGTTTCTGCAGTTCTGATAAAAACTCTTGATGGCCTTGGCAAAATTCCCTCCACTTTGAGTTTTTCCAACACTTGTCGCAGTTCTTTCCATGGGATCCTGTCGAATGCCTTTTCCAGGTACAGGTACAGGTAGCAGACATTAGGCTTTACGTCGTGTTCTGGAACATACTCACTGTCATTGCAAAGATGAGGCATTGAGTGCTACGTCCAGTTCTAAACCCGCATTGTGCTTCTTCCAGGTGGTGGTCTACCTGTACTCTGAGACGCATCTTCAGAATCCGCGAGATAACTTTCCCTGGAGCACTGAGCACCGATATTGATTAGTTGATTAGCGCACTCTCTGTTATCGCCTTTCTTTAAAATTGGAATTATGATAGATAGTTTCCAATCACTTAGGATCTTTTTATGACACCATTCCAGTTGCAAAACTCGCAGCAGTAAACGCTGCTCATCTACACCCATAAATTTTAGCATTTCCGGAGAGATCCCATCGTGTCCGGCAGTTTTTCCGAACTTAATCTTCTTTAAATCAATGCTCATTTCTTCAGCTGTTATGTCTGGACAGTCATTAGTCAGGTCTTCCAGGTCCTGATTGTCATTGGTCGCATTGTTTTGCTCTGGTACATATTGTAGAAGCTCCTGGAAATATTGTCGCAATCCCTTCATGACTTTCTCTTCATCTGTAAGCAGCGCAGCTTTCCACCGCGGTCCTTAACAAACTTCAAGAGACAGTCTTGCCCTTCCCGCATGCTCTTCAAGACCTTGTACAAACTCTTTCATAAACTTGCCATGACTTTTCCTTGGATGCTATTACTGCAAGTTTGATTGTGCCTCGTTGGATCTTGTAGACTTCATAATCTTCTGTTTTTTTAGATTTGAGATATTTTTGCCAGAGGTTCTTTTTCTGTTCTAATTTGTATTTGCACTTCATCCGTCCACCAATGCGTGTTCTTGTTTCTGGAGTCCTGCATGTATGTACCACATACTTTTGCTGCTCTTCTCACCACGGTCTTGACGCTCTTTCAGATTTTGTCTAGGTCTTCGGACTCTTCACTCAAAGACAACTCTGTTGCTGTAAATCCACTAGCATGAGTCTTTCATTCACGAAGTTCCAACCCTTGATGTGTTGCTTTTTGAGTTATGCACTAGAAATCCTACTCCACCTCTTGCTCGCTCTCCATTATACAGAAGTAAGTAGCCATCGTCTAAAGTTTCGCTTCCTTGTATTTTCTTCTTGGTCTCAGTTACTGCCAAATAGCTCACTTTTGTTCCTCAGATCTCTTTGACTAATTGACTAACATTACTTCCTTGCCCATGATGCCCCTAAGATTGCAAGTTCCCATTATCATGTTCCGATATCCTCTCCAGTTTCATCGTCATTGAATCCGTTCGGCTTGCACACTTTGTTTGCTTCTAATCATCTTTGCATTCGAATGTGCTTCTGATTGGCCAAGAGCACTCTAGCATGGTGGAGAGGTTGTCTCATATCTGCTCCATGCGGAGGGAGCTTAGATGGTGTGCTCAGTCTCAATGTTTGTTTTTGTTTTATGGAGTAAAGCGAGATCTGTTTTCCAAACCCTCCTCCTTTCTCATTCCGGGCTTGGGACCGGACAATGACGATCAAAAACTAATCATAAGTATAAAGTGAATGTTAAATTAAATTATATTCAGTTGACAGATTTTAGTACGGAATTTGTTGAGAAATCTAATGCACTGAAATTCAACGGATCTTTCACCTTTGCTGAAACTAATTGTTGATGGCCTAACTATATGATTAGACCTTGCCTCATGGTCGTGTGTCTCAAATCTGATTAAATGGTTAATATCCTGCCTGTAAGGTAGTCCACCAACTATTTTCAGAGCTCCTCGTTGAGTAACAGAGACACATTGCCAGTGGCTCCCTCTACCCCAGACAAATATAAGTGATGTGGAAGTGGATGATATTAGTTGAATAGTTTGCGAGACCGAATGAGATCATTTCTTCAAGGTGTTTAAGATTTATTGTTATACTAAAAGTACGATACTCAAATTAATTATATTTAGGTATATTAAGTATAAATACTCAGGGTAATCCAACTTAATTATATTGTAAAATTATTACTTTGTAAGGTCTAAGTAAATCACATTCTATTTATATCGAACTTCATCACACACCATTAGTCGCAGAAACGTGTGTATCATGTATCAAGAAGCGTAATGTAAAATATGTAAAATTTTATTCTCTAAGAATATGTTTTTGATAAGTCCCATATTAACTTATGAAACAGTCCTATGAAACAAATAATTTTTCATGTATGAATTTAATAAGCACTTATTTAGAAAAACATGTTACAGCGTTGTACTCTTTGTAATTTACAAAGAAATTGGACAAAATATCATATTCTAAGTACAGTATCAAATAAACTTTTCTTGAAGAATGTTAAGTTTAAAGATAATGGATTATATCAATGTTTTAATAATGGAAACCTAACGAAAACATTTAAAATTGAAGTAATCGGTAAGTTTATAAAGAAAGGTTTTGTAACATATGAATTACTAAATTTAATTCAATTTGTATCAAATTAAAATATAATAACCAGTTACATATATATATATATATATATAACTGGTTATATAACGGGGTAAACCATACAACCAGTTATATATGCAAATATTATTTACGCTACGAATGAAGGGTTATAGAGTTTTATTTCCTCAATAATTAAACGAAATACAATATGGAATTTTTTGCCTTATTTAAAAAAATAAATTAAAAGAAATATTTTTCATTCTAGCACTTTCTGCACATGAAAATCTTTGCTTAGATATTATAAACAAATAATAATTTCGGGAGCTAAGTAAGTCATAAATTATTTTTGTACAACTGCTGATATATGGAGTAGAAGAATGAACTGTCGTAATATTTGTTATTTATCAGAAAAGTTCATTTCTGATTGCTACAATTTCAATGAGTTAAATATATGATATTAAACCGATAACTGTTATATTTGGTAATAGTTGATTTTAAAATAACCAGTTATTAATAAAATTTATTGTTATATCGTCACATAATTATCTTAATTGCGGACGTCCTTTTTTAAGTGAAACAAAACATTTAACAGCAAAAACTTTATGAACTAATAAAAAGTTTGAAGCTAATGATCGAGAAACCAGAAAGCTATATTTTGGGCACATGAAGTCATGTACTATGGTTTGCAGTTTTAGAAAACTATTATTTCCTCTTATTTTTTTAGATGATACCATTTACGACGATAACCCTCCAGAAGTACTCGAAATCATACCATCTAATGCAACACTGAAACTTTATTCTGACATAGGAATACAATGCAAAATTAGAAGCACTCATTATCCAAACGTATTTTGGTTCAAACAAATTCAAAATACATTAAAATCAAATATTATCGAATACGAAAATAATTATTATAGGAAACTCAACTCAACTAGTCTAGTATATTTAATTAGTTATGAAGCAAGTGAGGAACAGATATTTATCAGTAAATTATATATTAGAAATGTTACTAGTCTCGATTCGGGTATATATTTCTGCGTTGCTATGAGTAGCGCTGGAAAAGATGTTAAAAATTTCACAATTGAAGTTAAACAATTAAATCGAAGTAGCGTTAATGAAATTAATTTGCCAATTTTGATTTGTACACCTGTTTTACTTATTTTGATTCCAATCATTGTGTGGTTGTTTTATTTTAAAATGAAGAATAAACGGTTGAAGAGGGATATACAGCGAAAAAATAATAAACCGTTAATTGTTCCAGTTACGACTGTTCGCACTTAATTGTGATATTATTTATTAAGAATAAAAATTGTTTTCTATGTGCTTATTGGTATGTTTCAATTTTAATATCGTTAGAGATTAAAACATAAAGTCAACTTATCAATCCTATTTACTTAAAACCTAGGCCCGGCAATCCATCCATTTTGCTTTAGAATATATTTCATATTTTACTTTACATATTCATATTTTATTTTATATATTGAAATTTAGATATTGTGCGGGCTTTAATTTCAAAACAGTTGACATTTCTTTTGTGCTTGTATTTTTTTTTGCGACAAATTAAAACGAATAATTTGTGGAGTCAAGGAATAAGGTCTGTATAAATTGCGGAAACAATCAAAACTTGATCTGATGATTTGCATTTTTGTAAGCTTTTTTTTTGTTAAATTCAGCCTTTAATTATATTTCCAGTCGTGTTACATAATAGTATTTGAAAAATTAAAAAAAAATTATAATGTATATTCGTCTCACACAAATATAATACAGTTGCGGAATGAAAAATGTTAGGTTATAAATGTGTTATTATCATTATGGATGTTAACTAATTATACCGTATAAAACAGCCAAAGGTATTTTATAAACTCTCCGTTATAATTACAAATTACGTGACCAAACATCGCGCGGGACGAGGAGATTATAAAACCAGTAACGAAGGAAATATTACAAAAATTTACAAAATATTACATAAATTGAGTTTAATTTTGCCAATATAAAGTAATTAGATCTATGCGCAAACAAAAAAACACTATTTGATCTTATTCGGAAAGCTTCTTGCGCATACTCTATTATCATTTCGTATTTACATAAAATTATAAAAATCATACAGCGCCCTCTGACAACTCGTTCTTGTGGGTTAAAAGTTTATTGTCTTCACATGTAAAGTTGTTATTCTATATAAAAAGTAGTGTCTATGGTAATCTGACAGTAACCATATCTATCTATTCATGCCCATTTTTAAATTACATGTGTAAAGTTTCAAAAAAAAAAGAAAAAATATAAATTAATATATTTATTTCTGGGAACACGTAATAGTAAATTAATCATGGCTCTTAGATTATTCAATACCTTACGTTCGGTAAGTATTTTCCTGCTTTCATCCGAAAATAAGGGTTAAAAGTATGCTGATTAAATATATACTTATTTATCAACTTTTAGATTTCACCAAATATTTTAACCAGATTAACTACAGTGTCATCCGCACGCAATCAAATTCCTCTGGTGAGGCATATTCAAACATGTAAGTCAATGCATTTTCTATATTATATTAGTTTGCATTGTGACTAGTCATATTAAGTAATTAATGTTCAATTTAAAAGCTGCTGCAATGGCTGTGAAAGTTCAAACATTAGCACCGGAGTTTAAAGCGATGGCCTGCTATCAGGATGAATTCAAAGAAATGAAGCTGTCTGATTTTAGAGGGAAATATGTTGTACTTGTTTTCTACCCGCTAGATTTGTAAGCTAATTTCAATCGAATAAAATAGTAATATCTTTAAAATATATGTAAATCTTTTAGTACATTTGTTTGTCCAACTGAACTAATTGCTATAAATAATCGATTAGAAGATTTTGAAAAACTCAATACACAAGTATTGGGAATATCAGTGGATTCACATTTTGCGCATTTAGCGTGGACACATACTAATAAGGAGGTATTTATTAACGTTTTTCTTTTAATGTTATATATCTATCAATTTTTGCATATTTTATGCACATGAAATAATTCTATTCAAATTTGGTCCGATGTAATTTACATACTTATCAAATTTTTAATTTATACATATTTTTATACACCGGAATGTATTTGTTATTTTATTGTATGTATCTACTTAGTACTTTATCATGGTTCTAAGAAAGTAATATTTACATTTGAAGCTTTTCAGGAGTCTAATTTTTAACAATATTTTGTGCTTTAATGAGAATGCAGTTGTCCATTTATTTTCGGCTTGTTTATATTTCTTATATCGAGGAGTATCAGGAATAAAGCTTTTCCTAGCCCATATATAATACTTTTCTCTCACTAGGCATACTTACACATCATTTTTGTACTAAAGGTCTTAACACTATTTTTGTACTATTTTGTGGCTATGAAACTAGAAATGAAACACGTGAGTGTCTCATTTTGTTTGGAACCTTTTATAGGCCGTTTGCATCTGTTTTCTTTAAGGGTGTCCAGAACTATATTGAAATATTTATACCAGCTATATATATTCTATTTGTAATTATGTACCATCACAACACGCTGTTTGCGAAGCGTTATTTTTATCGAATTTATTATTATATATTTCATATTTGGAGAGTATCATTAACGATTTCTCCATTATCAAAATTTTTAGAATATATCGTGTATATGACTTACAAAGTTGAAAACTGTTAGTGTTTGCTTTAAGTTGAATTTAATTAAGTGAGTTTATACAAACCAAAGATAAAAGATTATATGTT
>WYDF02316369.1:0-14681 GCA_009867245.2 Adranes taylori
ACTGATTGCCTATTACTTAAGGCCCCTAAAATTTACAGACCCCTAATAAGACAGGAGCCATTTTTCTTTATTCAGACATTTCGTATTTAAACTAGGAGATTGACATTTTGCACACATATAGTACCTGTATTATGAGTCGAATAAAGACAGTCCAATGTTGCCAAATTCTATAGGAAGCGGTGTTGCCACGTCTGAAATTTAACAAACTTTCTGAAACAGTTCAGGAACAATGAAAGATACGACATTCGAATAAACGTTATTTTATAGGCTACAAATAAGTCCTTCGATTTTGTTTGAAATATTTTTTTCTAAAATCACATTTTAACATACACATATATAGAGGATGTTTTCTTTTTGGTTGGCAAAGATTACGGTCGATTTTCTCAGAAACTTAACGAAGGATTTGTTTAAGTTTCTTTTATCGAAAGGTCATCCTCTAACACTTAAGGGATTAAGCGAGTTTAGAAAATCAGACATCGGGAATACAAGGACACACCAAGTATGGAACACGGGATGAAGCGATTACTTGAACACATGCTCTTGAAATGTTGTTAGGTCATATCATTGGCCTCAGTAATTAGGGCCGTAATGCAGACGGGAATACGGGAATACTTGAATACGGGATTACGGGAATATGAGAATACGGGAATATGGGAATACGGGAACACATATTCTCGAAGTTTTGTTAGGCATATCTCTGGTCGAGGCAATTAGGTCATGTTAGTAATGCGGGAATACGGGAACACTAATTCTTGAAATTTTGTTACCTAGGTATAGGTAGTCTCATATATAAAAAGTTACTTATGCTTGTATTCACAAAACTCGTAAACTACACTACAGATTGACTTGAAATTTTGATAATGCGTTACATTTACTGCCAATAAGAAGAATATATAATACAAATGCGGGAATACGAGCACGCATATTCTTGAAACTCTGATACAATGTTGCATACTTATACGGGCGAGCATTCCCGTGCATACTAACACGGGAATACTGGATCACCCGAATAAGGAAAAAAAGTTTTGAAATTTTTACACAAAGTTGCATTCGAATACGCGTGTGTTTATGTATACTTAATGTGGGAACAGGAGAGTACGGAAACACGGGAATACGGGACAAGGGAATAAGGAAATATATATTCTTGAAATGTCGTTAGGCCATATCGCCAATCACGGCAAAGTAGCGGCTGTATTGCGAGAGCACGGAGATCAAAACAGATCAAATAAGTGCAAATGAAATTAAATTAGTTTAAATCAGATCAAACAATATCAAATTAGTTCAAATAAGATCAAATCAAGCCAAAACAAATTCGAAGGATTTGTTTGTAGCCTATAAAATAACGTTTATTCGAAAGTCGTATCTTTCATTGTTCCTGAGCTGTTTCAAAAAGTTGGTTAAATTTCAAACGTCGCAACAGCGCTTCCTATAGAATTTGGCAACATTGGACTTTCTTTATACCTCTATTATTCGACAATACAGGTACTATATGTGTGCAAAATGTCAATGTCCTAGTTTAAATACGAAATTTCTGAACAAAGAAAAATGGCTCCTGTCCGCCATATTCGATTTATAAAAACATGAAAAAACCATTCTGCCGGCTCATAGTCTATACCTGTCTACCAAATTTCATCCATATCGGTACCGTAGGGAAGAAGAAAATCTAGAACATACAATCGGACGTACGTACATACGTACAAACAGACACCGAAAAATCGACCTTTCTTTACTTTTTTGAGCAAGAAATCTTCATTTTAGAAGAACTGTTTTTAATATTAATATAATTGAGATGACGTCCAAAGGAACAATAAATTAGCGCGCCAATCTCTCCACAATCACACCAAGGATCCGATTTGCAGCCTAACATAAACAAATAATCTGGAAAGCATTCGTGCCCAAACTTCAATCTACTAATCGAGGAGATAGTAAAAAGAGATAAGATTGAGAGTTTTATTAAACCAAGGAGTACAAGACACTGCACGAAGTAGAGAGAATAATTCGAGAGCAAATGTGATTTAAATTTTTTAGAAAGCCTGGGGCTAGGGACAGATATAGGACTAATCCTTTATTCGTGTCCAATTTTAGCAACTGAATCAGAAAGTGATGCACCTAGTGAACCTTTGATTTCCATTAACGAATGCAGTAATACGATGAGAAAGCAGACGGAACTGAGCTAGGCAATACCCTACGACAGCATGCGCATCTACCCATACCTCGCTTTATTAAGCCCATTTGATCTTCCTAAACGTCAATAAGTAATTTTCAAAATAATTAACTCACTTAATTATTAAGAATACTTTTAATTTTACTGTACTATTAATTTATTTCGGATTAAAAATTCAGCATCAACTATCTTGATTTCCTAAATTCTTCACTTATATAGTTAGTCTTCCGGTCCTCGCCTCCGTTTTCTCCCATGGCTTCGCCCAGCCGATGACTGTGTTTCCGATAATAGAGCAGGCTGCATTCCGTCATTCCAATGCTATTTCCCTTCTGCAGTCTGTACCCTCCATCTGCAAAGTGCACGTGTTTAATTCGAGGAACAATCAATAACTGGCACCTGCTACACTCGGGAGGATTATGATTTTATTTATGGAAGTTGTAATGTGATATAATAACACATGTCCACATAATAATTCCGTTTGCAATGTTTTATTTACCTACTAAGAGTGAAGCCATTTTTAAGGGAAGTCCTGTTCATAACTGGAAGTACTGTGCTAGAAGCACATAAAATTGAACGAAAATAAAATGTTTACTTATTTTCCACTTTACAATATGTTCACCTGGGAGTAGATGTTTAAACCAAACTAAAGTTCTTAATGCTTGTTTTTAGAATATAATTAATTACAGTTTATGTCGAGCTCTGCATGAATACAGGTTCAGAATCCTGTGTGATCGAAGTATCTCAGACAGGTCCAGTGTCCTTATATTGAGTCTGCATAAATTAAACAAACGTTTGATAAATCCTTTTTTAATCCCTTTCATATATATGTACATTTATTTCCATAAGGTTTTCATAAAAAAAGTTGAATCCCTACAATTCAATCCCAATATAGTTTACATAGAATATTTTTGAAACGCTATCGCTATAATAATTCCTTTTACATGTATACACTTTAATCTTTACAATTACAAGATACATTCTGAAAAGTCATATATAATTTCCTACCAGATAACTCTCGCATAAAACTAATCCGGTCATATACAGATCGATTATATCCACTAGTGCTCCGTAAATTAAATGTGCAACCGGCCATACGCAGTACACCCACACATAATTCACTTATATTGACTATATTAGCATTACTAAAATTCTGATATAATTAAAAGTCAAAAAGGCCACATACTCTTTGAGTACCACTTACTCATGGTATTGAATCCGTAAGAGATCCAAATTTCGCATCTCTTACATATCTACGCATCTCTTACATATTCGCATCTCAACAGGACTAATTCAGTTGACAGGCATTATCCCTCTTAACTTTGTAGTTGCGCGCCAGGCCTACACTGTTGCTCTACTTCCACGAATAGCTTCTCTACCCTCCTCTATTACCCAATTTCTGAATTTATGGTTCAATGCTAGAGGACTATCCTTTGCATTATGTTGAGAGTAAGCGACTCCATGTGTAATTGTTCGTCATTTATTGGTTAGATGTCAGTCGTCAATTATTGACGTCAAGTTATTTATCGCGTTGTTCAGGTGACTTGACGTCCTTCCAATCATGTAGCTTCTTCTTATTTTTGCTATTTGACTTAGGCATGAAGCTTCCGTATCTCGTCTCAAATCTGCATTTCTTAGCAACCATGGTGAGTCTAGTTTTTCGAAGCTGCTTGCCAAGTGCTATCTATACTCTTTCTATTGCCTTCTTCTAAATTCATTTCCATAAAATAGCTGTGGTAGCAGTAATCCGTCCATGAGTTCCATTCCCGCTTTTGTTGATATGGCACTGTTTTGTTGATTTTAGCACGAAGTATAGGTTTCTTGCCGTTTTTTGGCCTATTGGTTTCTACGTTTTGAGGTGCTTCCCAAAGTCTAATTTCTTGTCGAATCTTGTTCCTAGATATGTGCCTTACTCCTGAATTTTTATTTTCCAATTTTTAAGTCAAATATATTTCTCTCCTCTGGTTTTTGGTTTAACTCATTATTTCTGTCTTTGCCGTACAGATTTTGATCTACTACTTTTCAGTAGTTATCGATCTTTTCAGTGCGTTTTGGCAGTCCCATTTTTGCACGTGGTCAGATTTTGTTGGTTGTTGTCCGAAAATAACACTGCAATTCATTCGCATATTTATGGACTCGTACCCCGCGTTTCTCTTCGAATTTGCGGATGCAAGCAGCATAAGCGTTGAAGGGGCTTGATGACAAGGGGGTTCCCTTCCTGGTAGCCCTTCCTCGGCTGAACGTTCTTTTAACATATTCTTATTGACCTGATGCTCAAGTTCCATTTTTCTAGGTAAGATTTTGCGATTTCAACTAATTTGTTCAGCAGCGCGAGAACTCTTAATTTATGGATTAAGCCAATCCTCCAAACTTTGTCATACACTTCCTCTATGTCATTTAGACCGAGAAAGCCATGTCTTTTCCTTTTTGCTTTTATTGATACATTGTGCATTGCTTCCTCCGTCACCGTGGCGCGGCATGTTGGGTGGCCGGTAGTTAACCTCGAAACTTCGAAAGATGAGATTAGGTTATCTTCTTCTAAGTAATTTTGTATTTAAAACCTTAGAGTTGTTTCGTAGACCCACAGAAAGCCGTTCAGAAAGCTTTTCGATCTTCGGCTGTCAGGGCTCTTGGAGCTTTCTTTGGATTGAACTATTTCTTGGACTTTGTCTATTTGCACATTTTCTATGTTATTTGGCACGCCTAATTTGATTTCCTTTAGTGATCTATATTCTTCTCTTTCTTTTTGGAAGTACTCTCGTTGGTAAATAGTTTTTTAAGTGTTCGGCAACAAAAATTCTGCCCTCTCCTTGCCTTCATATGCAAGGCCACTTTCGCTTTTTATCGTGTGACAGACTGCCTCTCGCGACGCTGCTAACGGGGAGTCTTACCGATAGTCACAAATGACGCAAACAAGTATCTCATTATTATCAGAACGTTCTATCCTATGGAAACGTCTAACTCGGGCGCCAGGTCACTGTAACGTGATTCCGCACGCTGGAACTGTTCTTAATGTGCCTTCTGTCCAGAGTGGCTTACTGAGGCCACAAGCAGCTGTAGTATTCTGAGTAGGCCATGTCTTCTTATCCTTGGTTGCATCTGTATCAAACTTATTGCTAATGAGTGGAACAGAGTTAATGATTTAACAAACCGTCTATTGTTGTTTATAGGCAATATAAACGAAGAAAGAAATGCACCATTAAATGTCAACTATGAATTAATAAGCGGTGCATATCAAACGTGCGGTGATATGATAATGAAACAATAATTATGCGAGAAGCATGTATCATTCAATCGAACTGGGTATCATTCAACCGGGAGGCGGGGAGGGAAGGGGACGGGGAGTACTTTAGTACAATAAGTCAGAAAATGATAACGACAAGCATACTAGGAATATATCACCATTAGCTACGTAACACTGCGTCGAACAAGACAGTGCTACAATGCTTGAGTGATAATATCTAACCTGGATGCCCAAAGTTAGTGAGCAGAGTGGAAAGAAAATTGCTACGACCCGCGTAATATCCCGTCAAACAAATCAGTGTTACTGTCGTCGAGTGACTGAGGCCAACCCGTAGGTCATACACTTTAGCGAGTAGTATGGCAAGGATGTTGCCAAGACCTGCCTATCACAAACAGGTCAGTGTTAGTTATGGTAGATTGACTGAGACTGACCTTATAAGTAAAGGTTGCAGCTATACACTCTAGCGGGGCAGGTAGTAAGTAAAGTTGAAAAGAGAAACAAACCTATTTTGAGAACATGCAATAAAACAATATAGCGATATATGAAAACTCTTATTTATCCGGTGCTGGTTGCCGGCTGTCTTTGCTGCGGAGATCCGCTTGCTTGGCTGGTCGTTGGCTTGCTGGCTGCTAGTGCTCCTAGCTCATTGAGTTCATGAAAAGAATTAATATATTTTATACAAAATGGATGCATTTATAAAGGGAGCCTCCACAGGATGTTTGTTCTGTTAAACTGTCTCTATGGAGCACCTCACTCGTTAATTATTCCTTGCTACGGTCTACACTTATTTCAATGCCCCCACAGCAGTTGTGACGCAAGACGACAAACCAGTATGTATATATCAATTACTAGCGGACGCTGTTTCCAATGGCATATCCCACACATTTGCATTAACCATTGCTAATGTGTATAACAGCAAGTCAGTTGTGAACAATAACTATACGTGTCTTTCTTCTACTATTTCTGTGCTTTATTACCTGTATGATACGTAAGCGCTTGCATATATTTTAATTATATTTAGTCTTTAATATATAAATTAGTTAATATGTAAATTAGAATTTTTAAACGGGCAAGTTACTAATGCTAAGCTAACGGTTACCTCTTTCTCTTTCCCGAAGCGGGGCGTTACAATTTATTTTCTTAAAGTAATTAATTTATTCAGAGTAACGTGCTACGTTATAATCGAACTGTTTGCAGTCGGTTCCTTCGTGATTGATCCTTCTGAGGAATTTCCACAGTAGGATTTTTCGTCCTTTACTTGCTTCTTCTACATTTTAGTCCCGTGTTTCTTCCACCTATTCCATTAGCATGCGGTCTACTATTTGGGCAATGTTTTGAGTTTTTCCTTTCTTCGAAGGTTTCTCGATTGTACCCACCTTTTTCTGTGTATTTTTTCTATTGATTAATTCTCTTTCATTGCTGCTCAACTCATATTTCATTTCAGTGTTTATCTCTTACCTGTATACTTTTTAGTTTTTTAGTTTACAACGGTATCTATTACATCCCCCAGTGCATATTTTCTATGCGGAATTGACTTGGGGTCCGTTACCCGTGTTCACGTTAACGTGTTCATACTTCCAACATACATTATACAGCCCTGCTCCCGCTACGTCTGATCTCTTTCAGTTCCTTTCGGTGGGTGCTGAACAGATCTCTTTCAGTGGGTGGTTTGCGTTCAAATTCCCCCTCCCACACTATTATTTCCCTGTTTTTACAAAATTCTAATTTTTGTTCACTTGTCGAATAGCTATTTCTCTGCACTGTTTGTACAATTCTGATTGCACTGAAGTCAGATGCGCTCGGGCCTAAACAGTCTGCGAATAGCACGCTTATTTGCTTGAACAAAATTTAATTGCATATTAAAGATCTATATGAATTTTCATATAAATTATTTTCCACTAGTTGAGCCTTATATATAAACCTTGTTACAGTTTTGGAGTGCAGTGTTGTATAACGGTGTTAGAGAATTTAATTTCTAGCAAAGTAAGATCTTGGTTATATTAGTTTTCCCTTTGTACAATCACCATATCGCTTCTCTGATATTTTTGTAATAGATAATTCTCATGCTGAGCTTCAGGGGATTCGGGAAAATTGGCTTATTATATTAAACAGTACATATATCGATGTTACTAATTAAACACACATTACAAAATAACAATGTAATATAATGAAGTCTATACCATATTACATTAGAAAAAATAAAACTAAAAGGGTAGCGAACAAGATATGAGTTTATTTTTGTTCCTGTTTTATTTTCCGGCCCTCAAGATCGTTGTGTATTAAACTTCTCTTACGGCACGTTAAGGTTCAGATATAGGGCTGTCTATATTGCTTAGATTGAATTGTCAAACAGTTGTTTGTTAACGAAGGAAATGAGGATATTGTCGATCTATTTACTAGGATCGAAGATGTTCTGGGGTTTCGAGAATGAATATGTGTTATTTCTAATTGCTATAGCTGAAGATACACCGGAAGAGGCGACGATCATGGTCTTCAGTGGTAACTGGATAGAACCATCCTTTTTCCCAGTTGGAATCGAACTATTTGACTGGCTTAACGGCTGACGGCGACTTTTTCTTGATTCCTTCAAAGTAGCGATTAATAGGGAAGGGTTGTAAAATGAAAATGTAAAGAAAAAACAGTAGAAAAAAGAGGATAAGAAAATTAAAAGATTCGGCTAAAGTTACAGACGTCATGTAATACCGAGCCTGATATTTAAAATTTTATTATAGACTAGTTACATATTTTATTTTATAATTGATTTATTTAATATTTACTATGGCACTACTTTTGAGTAAATAATTCCTAAGGCCGCGCTAATCGCTCACTATGTTCAAATGTGCTTCCTATAATTAAATTCAGATTACATAATGTAAATATTAATTTCTGTAATTTAAAATTCACACAACTTATATTCAATTAATTGTTTTAAACAAAAGTATCTTAATTCAAGTTTTTTGCCAGTACTTGGAGTTACATAGATAAGTTAACAAAATGAGTATTCCATCTCCAAATTATTGTATACATATATATAATACGCGACACCAGTCTGCGTGGGAAGACAACAATTACCCTAGCTGAAGATGGTGTGCCGTGGTTAGGTCGGGATTCCAAAAGACAACTAGCCAATCGGCTCAAGTGCTTACGTGGGATGTGACACAAAACATAGAGAAACCTGTGGAAGCTTCCAGGGCCTTTAATAAATGAACAAATTTACTCTCGCACTTACTTAAGGTCTTAGTGACCTAAGGTTAGAATTTCAATGTTGCAATTTTTAAACGGGCAAGTTACTAATGCTAAGCTAATGGTTACCCATTAATAACTAAATTTAAATAATTTGTGTTTACGGTTAACTACTCACAACAGGACTACTGGTAACCCTTCATTCTCTTGTAAAAATGATGACAGTCCTATATTACGACATCAAATCACACTCTCCGCTCTTTTATCGAACAACAAAAACTCAATATCGTACCCAATCTGGACTATCACCGTCCACAAAAGTCTATTGGTTTACTTACGATCCACGCCCCATTGCTCAGTTAAACTTTCATTAATTTTTATTTAGAAGACATGATTTTCTTGGCAAAATTAAAACGCCCAAAATCTTGCGTGTTCTTGACACGAGTTTTCAGAGGAAAATTATCTATATCAGGCCTCCTAGTTTCGGTTTAACGAGATGGATCCCTCTCTCCTTCTCCTCAATTGCGCTAGCATAACTCTTATTGACTTTTAGCCAAGTACGTCAACCAACAACCAATCAGCTAACTCAAGCTTTACAACGTCATAAAAATACTAAACTTTTCTATCCGCACTCACTTCAGGAAAAGGAATAGTCGTTAACAGTTGAACAATTACCCCAATTCAAAACTCCATTATTCCCAGCCATAAGCAGAGAACATTTCAGTATCGCCGCATACCAGATTAAGTACGTCGTTCAGACGCAGCGACATCTAACCGAACCATTCCCTATTGATCAGAACAATTCCTGACTTGTCAGCGGATATTACTCTATACAATGCCCACACGTGCAAGCTCTTAGTCACTAAAAGCATTGCAATGAACAAACTAACTCTCTTAAATAAACAACAATTACTATTCAGCACCAAAAGATGTCAACACACATCACGCGACATCCAGCCCAACCAATCAAATTCATCCATGACCACTGAACGAGTAGAAACTCTACCTTTCCACACCACTGACTTGATGACCAGTGAACGTACAATTTGCTGTAATACTTTTCTAACAGCTGCTTTTAACCTCAATATGTACTCGATATAAATCCAAACAATTATCAGAAACCAACAAATCTAGACGAAATTAATTATTAAAACACTTAAATAAGCATTCTGCAGCAACAGACATTTGACCTAGATTATCTCTAATAGGTAAACTCATTACGTTTGTCATCATATTCCGAACAATAACATTGTTTTTAGGTTACGACATCTCGTTTTAAATTAGCTTAAAGTTGCCGAAATAAAGGCATTCTCAATCTGAACTGCAACTATGGGATATACACGAACCCAAGAAAATAGCAGAAAGTTCTCGGAATTATAGAACCTTCTGAAATCCAATACTAAACATGAGTTCTACAAGGAACAACTTCAAGAAAAAAATACCAAAACAAATTTACCTTTAAGAAGGAAATTCTCCCTAATATGAGGTAATTCATTACGATTAATAATTTAGATCTAATTACATACATTGCCAAACTTAGGGTTCATAGGATTAGCCAAAGTTCTGTTTGAAAGTTCTGACATTCAGCAGCAGGGTTTCTTTAACTAAACCAGCGGTTACGGACTACTATGCATGTAAAGTTTCGTTCAAATAATTAGATCCTTAGCAAGCTATAAAAACAATAAACGAACTTAGAATAGAAAAGATTATGAACATGTAAAATTGTCTTAAATTTCTTTGGTTCCTCTGGTAACCATTTACAGTATTGTTATTGAACAAATTCAAGAGTAACATTAGAAGATCGTTTTTCAATTGTGATAATTATATTAGAGCGAAAATAAGCTAATAAGAAAATAAAAATATATGGAACCATGAGAAAAGTTATTTTATGGTAGTAAATATCCAACACAATTATGAATTATCACCTGTTCTTAACTGAGCTAAAAAGATTCTACAAAATTCACACATAACAATTTAGACACTTTAAATGCAAATATTTCTTCAATAAATTATTACAGTTGTCCTGATAGTTTTACGATAATTAACATACCAACAAAAGACTGGGAGATACAAATAATTTTAAGCAAAGGAAAACTGAATGTTGTTACTGATTTAATTGACTTAACCAAAGCAGGATCCTAATTTGTTTATAACTACTTTACTGCTTTTTATATTTTATTCTGTTTGCAATATAATTTGCTCTTGCAAGAGATTCAGGGTTGGGTTAGGAATTCGTTTGCTCTAATTTTTATAATCAAGTACACAATTTATATATATATATCATAAACACAGAAAGGCAATAACAAGTTTAAATAGTTTGGTTTATTGTTCTAGTATTTATAACTGCAAATATATGACTTGAAGCGTGATTTTTAAATGACTGACAAAAATTTTGATTCTAAATATAATTCAAAATTTGCTAGGCTGATCCAATTCTCTTCTTTAATTTCAAAAAAATTAAAGCAAAAAGTAATGAACTATATGATTTTCGTATTTTATTGTGTTATTTGTCTTCAGTTATGAGTACTGTTCTGGAACGAAACATCTCTTCTATACCAACGGCATTGAAGTTAACTGGGTAAAATAAATGAACGTTTGTTGAATAATACGTGGATGAATATCGAACGGAGCATTGGCGATGTAGAACCTTATTGATACTGACAATATTGGCTTGTAAATTGCGTTGACGGAATAAATTTGACTTCTGCCGAACGACGGAAATTGGCAACGGTGATGTCCCCATTCTAGACAACGTCTTCTTCTCGTGTGACTCTCCATATCTTGCATCGATGTCAAGCATAATGGGAAAATAATATGAGAATAAGAGTAGAAGAAAATGGTAACGAATTCGGAATCGAAAGATTCCGCAGAAGAAGTGGATACTTAACCTTTTTTTTTTATCTCGCTGAAGTTTATTTTGCAGAATTTTAATTTACTTATTTAATTTTCGTAAATTTAATATGTTGCTTGAATATTTGAAATTTTACTATAACGCTTTAAGTTCAAATCAATACTGGCTGCGATCATTCTCGCTTACCACAAGGAATTGACTAGTTTTTATTTCAGAATTAAAGCTTTGGACTAGCAAGATTGTGTTCTCGTAGTCATCCAAAGACAACAACTCGAAATTTGCGTCTCTTGGATCACTGGCCTGGATGGCTCCTTTCTTGCGAATTTTCTGGGAAGAAAGCTGCTCCTGATGGATCCTTGTTGCTAAGCCGACGGTTTTCGGCGGCGTCTGCCGCAAAAAAGGCTGAGTTTGAAAGAAGACTCTGCTACAAAATGTCTAGGAAGGTTATACTTCCGACGAATCAAAATCTTCTTACTGATACGTTAAGAAAATGTAACGCTCATTATTTCGTACTGAAAATGCAAGTGGCGGTAGTTCATAATAGGTTATGGTCACACCAGAGGTGGAAATAGCAACTTGATGCGGCCGAAATATCGAAGTATCTCATAGCAAAACGCCTCGCTCAAAAATACGTATAACTCATATCCAATCAGATTGTTAAGCGCCAAAAGGGAAAAATCTTAAAGAACGTTCAGAGAATTGTGGTAGGATGAAATTTCTCGTCCAAACTTGCATAAGCCGACAAAAGAAAAATATTCGTTAACCGGTCGCCTTTTTTAGTTCAAAAAAAACTAGACATCGTAAATTTTAAATACGACAATGCACTTGTGCATAGATAAAGCAAGCCGTTTATAATTTCGGCAAGTATAAAGCTTTTGTCTTGATCATATGCCGCTCGCTTCCTAATAGTGCGCACCTGTCTCTTGGTGATAGCTTTTATGTTTTGATTTTAACGCATTACAATTAGATCTTGTATTACATATTTATTTTCTTCTTAATTTACCTAATTTACGATGATGAATTGATTGATATATATTAGATTATATTTAATTATACATATTAAATTTCTTTGATGAATTAGATTGTTCAATTTAGATATACTGTTAGAAGATTTCTCATTTAATTTATGATTTATTAAGGGATTGCTTATTGCGAGTATTAATTGAATTAATGAGAGTCCGATATCAATGTTCCACATTTAACTTGGTGGCCTTTGATCAAATTAACAGCAACATGAACACAAATGTTAATACTTTTATTAATGTTTTTCTTAATACAGGAATGTGTCAAAACAAATAAAATTGTTGAGAATGCCATAGTCAACAATATGGGTGTTCCTAACGGCAACTACCACCGAAATATGGTGAGAGTGGACTAATTTGAGCCCCAAAGCTACAACAAAATGCATATGTCACAGATAACAAACAGATAATAGTAAAATACCAAATTTACAATATGATTTGCGATTTTTCAATATGATAATATTTTTGTGAAAATTGTTACTCACAACAATATATGTTAAGAACAATGACTTTGCAAATTTCATGAATATTAGAGAAGAATGTATTTCCACTAATCTCACGATCACTAAATCGTATAAAGAGAATTGTGCCATTGCTTTGAATATAGATGACTTTAAGTTAGGCGAAAACGTTTTACAAAACGACAAATTTGAACACCTTAGTGAAGAACTTTCACCAAAATTAAAAGCCGAACTTATAAAATTAAACAAACATAAACCATATAAGTTCAAAAGTATAAGAAATGTAATTCCTATGAACCACAACAAATTTCATTTTATTTTCTTCCAAAATATAAATATTCCTGATATATCAGTTGAACCTATCGTCTGTTTCACTCGCAGGTTGAGGTCACTGGCAGGTTGATGACACTCACATCCTGGGACCATCAATGATTCATATCACTTGATTGAAGGTATGAAAGAATATTAACTTCAACCAGAGCAAATCTTGTCTTCATTTGAGATAGTCAATCTTATTCCCTCCATACCAAATGTCAAATATTTGACATCATTTCCGAAAAATTTGCCCTTACAGACAGTCTGGATGATACCATCATCAGCGTGATTGAAATACCTAAGAAATTGGTGAACCGCAAACATTTTTTAACTCATTTGAACCAAACATCTTGGTAAAACACTGCAATTTATCTTAGAATTTACTATTGAAAACAACTTTGTGTTCAATGTTTTTAGATGCATTCCTCTTAAGAATGATTATAAAAATAAATGTATACTAAGGTTGATCCAATAAAACTATAATAATTTAAATAAAATTTCACTCATCGTTCGAGAAACCTAACTGAAAACCGTAATGCTTTCTACACTTTAATACTACAAGTCTGTATTTAACAATTTCTTCAGAAAGGGTGATGTAGGAATTGCATTTAGAACTTACAATCCTTTAAAACTAGTTGATAAAACCAAAATGGATTGCTCATTAAAATCCGGAGCTTATAGGCTTAATTTTTGGTCCTGTGATTGTTTCTACATTGCGATGGATGACGAATCGCAATTTGGACATTAGATCCAAGGAACACAATAAAGCTACTAGTCAGCACTATCAATTGATTAAATGTAATTAATAATTAAATTCAATAACATTAATTATTAATTAAATATTTAATTCAATTAACTGAATACTAGTCAGCCCCTTTTGATCAAAAGAAAGTATATATTCAATATCATAGATGGGTGCACATATTTCATAGTTTCTTTCTTACAGAACTGCACTTCTCAACGAACCATTACACGTTTTCATAAAACTAATTAGATTTTACCATCCTCACGATGTTAGTGTTGAAATAAGATTAATTGAAGTAATTGAAGTAAATGATGTAAAACAGATTTTGATGGACGTAGTGCCTGTAATTTTATGAGCAATTTGAATTTAATGTTTTAACATAACCTATAACTAGTAAGAACTCATGATTTTGTAGACTATTTACTACCATAAAATAACTTTTGACGTGGTCTCAAATATTATTTTTTTGTTAATAGTTATATTTTCGCTCTAATATAGTTATGACAATTGAAAAATCATCTTCAAATGTAGTAGTAGTATAATCGGTTTATAACGTCCACCGTCTTCCGATGCCCAATTTCCACTCGTTTCTGTTCGCCCATAAATCGACATCCAGGCCCCAAATTTTCATTTCGCTGTCTATTCCTTCTCTCCAGCTCCTCCGTGGTCTTCCTCGCTTTCTTCGCCCATTTGGATTCC